>CM044015.1:43143126-43240626 GCA_024085815.1 Flaveria linearis | reverse complement strand
TAATGTTGATAATGTTAATTGTATTTTTGTTTGGTTGTTTTTCTTTGTTTGTTTGGTTGTAATGTAACTGTAAAATAACAAAACACAAACTCGTATGTTACGATTAGGTTAACCGTGTGATAAAATAAAAATAAAAACAAACTTGTATGATTACATAGGCACATTTCAATATTAAATAATGAATGTAACTCCATAACCGTAGGCACATTTTCCACTCTCATACATACACATACATACACTTATGACCATATATACATCATTATCACTACAGCTTTCACTACTTCAATCAAGATCATGACACACATTTTTAATCAAGTTGCATTTCAGTAGTCGTATGACATGAGATCATTAGCTACTAAAATAAAAATAAAAAAATTACTTGTAATATGATAAATTAATAATAACACAAAACACAAACTCGTATGTTACGATTAGATTAACCGTTTGATAAAATAAAAATAAAAAGAAAATTAAAAAAATTTAAAAAATAAGTACAAAATGTCACGGTTGGCCAAACCGTGATATATTGCACCTCAAAACCCTAACTGTCACCCCTTAATTACACACCCAATAATTGCAATGATCCCGAGAACCTCACGTCACGGTTAGGCCTCACCGTGACCGCAAGGTCCTACACCCGACCTAAAGGTCACGGTTAGCCCTAACCGTGACCGTTTGAGGTGGTATATCTCAAAAAATAGCGGTGTGTGCAGAATTTCCCAAAATAAATTATTATTGTGACAACCCGAATTTTTTTTTATGATTTAATATAATATTTACGAGAATTTATAATTTATTTTTATATTTTTGTTATTAATTAATAATAATAAATAATAATAAAAATAATGATATTAATAATAAAATAATAATAATAATAATATTATAATAATAATAATTTATAAAAATTTATTAAAAATTGGATTTATAAGTCTAGGGTTAAACTTGTAATTTAAGAAACTTAATTAAAAGGTTTTTACATAAAATGATAAGATTCAAAACCACAGGGACCAATTCTGTAAATTTTAAAAATCCCAAACCACCCGCCCGTCCCCTTCGATTTTCCGGCCACATTCCGGCCAAACTCCGGCGGTGAACCAACGGCTAAAACACATGATTTTAATTCAATTAAAAGCTACCAACATCTCCTCGTGGATGATTCGAACCAATACCCCACATTAATATAAAAATCATAGTGCTTTGAACACTCAAACCGAACCACCCCACTATCGGCCAGATTTTCATCCATTATCGAGCACTAAAATTCGAAAGTAAACAAATTAAATGCGCACTCACCATCTTTTGATCCTTTATAATCTACTGGTAAACTCAATTCAAACTAAAACACACTGAAACACCACATTCGATCAACACCTTTGGCCGCGACCTGCAACTCATTCGAAACCTTACTTAAACACCTTATATACCCAAATTAACAGAGGGGTATCTATCCTTAACACCTATAGAAACTTCCTGTGCGATTAATTTGATTAACATCATCATTTGGGTATATAATCAGTGCTACGATAGCGCGACTTGTTCATCAGAATTCATCATCGAATTAACACCATAACAGGTAATTAAGCACACCCACCAACTCGATTTATCATGGGGAACAAAAGCCCCATGAATCCATACGTTTTTAACCTCGAATTGACCTTTAATTTGATACCAATCGAATTAGGGTTCTTGGTTGATTTGGGGTTATTTGAAAACAGAGGTTAAAAGAATTGGAACGGGGTTTAAACGCGGGTGAGTCCCTTGGCTCACTGGTTGGTGCGTGTGTGGTTTAGTTGGAGGTCACGGGTTCGAACCCGGCCCCAACATAATTTTTTTAAAAAGCCTTTTGAGACTTTTAAAAATACAGAAAAATTTTGAAAAATTATAAAAATAATTTTTATAAACTCTGTTTATTTTAGAAATTATACAATTATTTTCTGGAAATTTATTTCTTTAAAAACTTTATTTATTTATTTATTTAAACAATTATTACATATATAATAAATTGTAATCCTTATAAAAATGGATTTTTAATAATAATTTAAATTAGTAAATTATTAACGGACATTATATTATTTATGGATTAATCCTGATAATATAAATACAAATTAGATTTTATAAATTTAATATTTATAAAATCTTACAAAATTAAATATAAACTTACATGTTTAATTAAAGTTTACAATTTATTTAGAATATAATGATATGTTAAAATCATTAAATTTTATATAAATCTTTAATTATTAAAGAAATAACAACAATAATTAAATGATTTAATGTTTATAACAAATTCCAGAATACCAAACACTAGATCAATTGAACACCAGGTTTAAGATCTAACTATTTAGATTATGGATTTGTATTTAATTACTTATGTGAATTATAATTCCTTAGGAGGAATTTACTAGCTTATCAACATCACACGAGAACTGAGGTGAGTTCATGCCCCACTTGTGACAACCCGGAATTTTTTTTTTATTTTTAATTATTTAATATAATAATTAGGTGATTGGTATTTTTTTTAATAATAAAAACAATGAAAATAATAATAATAATATTATTATTAAAAATAATGTTAATAATGATAAAAATAATAATAATGAAAATATTATTATTTATAAGAATTTATTAAAAAATGGATTTATAAGTCCAGGGGGAATTTCTGTAATTTTTAAAAACTTGGTTTTAAAAACTTAAAACATAAAATATAAACATTTCAAACCACAGGGACCATTCTGTAAAATTAATATTTACAACCCAACCCCCGCCCTTCCCCGCATTTCCGGCCACCGGAATCTCGCCGCCGGCCGCGGCTCCGGCGAGGCCAAATCGCCCAAAATACCCCATTTTAAAACCTGAAACTTATACCAAATCGTTTGTAAACAATATTCGAACATATCTCCTCTCTTAATTTGATTAATGGAATGACCTAACATTACCAAACCCACTTCAACCCACTTTCGGCCGACCACGCACCATCGAGCACTATAACACTAAATTAATACAAATAATCAAGTATAAATACTCATTGATCGGTTCCTAATCAAATGCACCTATCAATACAATCTATAACATACAAACACTTCGAATTCGATTACCTCTCTCGGCCGAAAACCTGCAACTCTATCGAAACCCACCCTCTGACCTCTATAACTTGCAATCGACAGAGGGCTTTCAGCCATTAGAATCATTTGAAGCTAACTTCAAATTAATTTGAGTTTCATCAAGGATTGATCAACATTCGAGTTCAAGATTGAACCGCGACCTGTTCTTAATTGTCTATATCAGCGATTCGATTCCAATCAGGTAATTAAACACATAAATACATTCGGTTATTCATGGGGAGTAAAAGCCTATGATTTCAGATGTTGATAACATCGAATCGATCTTCAATTGGATCCAAGAACAGATCTAGGGTTTCGGGAATTTGGGGAAATTGGGGATTGATTTAAAGGTTGGTTTTTAAGAATTTGAAACAGGTTCTCATCGCGGCTACAAGCCTTGGTTCACTGGTTCGGGTGTGTGTGTGCAAGTGTGAGGTCCGGGTTCGACCCCGGGTAACCTCTTTATTTTTTTTAAAGCTTTTAACCCTTTTTAAAAATATGGAAAATTTTCTAAAATTATGAAAATAAATTCTATAAATTCTCCTTGTTTTAAATGTTACAAAATTATTTTCTGAAAATTTCTTTATTTAAAAACCTTAATAAATTTTTATAAAATGTTATTTATAATATTAAAATACTTATTTTTAAAAATAGATTCTAATTTGTGAAATAATCACAAAAATCATAAAAATTATATAAGTTATTATTTACAAATGTCATACACAATTATTTTTATAAATGGACACTACATAATAATTTAAATCATTATGTATTAAAACGGATACAATATATTTTATAATTACACCAAATGATTAAGAATATTATTCTCATAAAATATATTTTAAATGGTATAGATTACTATCTTATTATTAATCGAAATACCATTTTTAATTATCCTTAGGTAATTATAAATTACATATTAAAGCACAACATTTTATATTTAATTCTAAAATATTTAAACATACAAATGAAATCCTTCTAATGAAATCAAAATATAAATAATTATTTGGTAAACTTAACACTTATTAATAATTATTTATTTATACATAAATAACCCTATCAAAATCTTGTAACATATATACATCTAATTGTGTACGTGTCACATGTTAAACCAAACCAACCCGAACATTACTAAATATATTTATTCACCATGAACACATTTTAAAGACTCAATTACGATCAATAATAGGTGTTGAACGTGCTTGATCGTGTATTACCTTATTCTTTGAAGTTCTCGTTCATTTCATTTCATCAGTTCAATGTGAGTTCCACGGCCCCTTTTTACTTTCTTTTCTTTTTGGGGGAGAAAACATGCAAACACTATTTTTGTCATGGTTGCCAGTATTATTGATATCGCTTGTTATGTTAGTGCGAAACGCATTTGAAAGTCCTTACAGTATCAAACCGTTAGTAACACGATTAGCGAGGTAATTTTGAGTAGTACTACTGGGTCTGACAAACCCCGCCCGGGCTAGTCGCGCTAGCTTGATTGGAGGTCGAACGGGTGCTGAATTGACCTGTAACGATTGCCACGGTCGGTTAAGACGTGGTGGAAAGGCACTAAACACACACAGTCAGCTTCGGTTTGAAACACTAACTAACTTGTTTATAGGCTCGCGACTATCGATATGCTTTATATACTAAACCATGTGAAACGCTTTTCGGACACAGTTCTGGTTGATGAAACATATGAAACGCTTTCTGGTACATTTCTTGTTGATTAAAACCTGTGGACTCACCAACTTTATGTTGACACATTTTAGCATGTTTTCTCAGGTCACAGAAACGCACAAGATTAAGAACTCAGCTAGGATGCATGCATGGCATACATCACAACACAACTGGTTTAATTTGTGAAACGCTATTGATCCTTATGGTTGAAACGCATGTTGAAACGATTCACTGTTGATTTCTATATTTCGAAACGCTTCCGCAAGTTTGAAACACTCACGTTTGATTTAAACAACTAATGGTTTAATGTGATGTTTTGTAATTACTGTTTGGTGTAACTAATGCTATCTAAGATCCTGGTGTGTCACACGCCTGACGGTAAAATCCCGTTAGCGGATTTTGAGGGTGTGACACCACTATTTTATTAAAACTCTTTTGAGGGAGATAGCATACTGGTAATGTTACAAACGCTTTTTATATATCTAAGATGTGTATGGATATTAATATAGTGCTGTTTATTATGATAAAAGTCCTCACACTTTCGAATTGTTAATATTGGATAGCGGGGAAAGTTGGGTAGTACTACTGGGTGTGACGAGCCCCACTTGTGTGACTCGAGGTCAACCGGGTGCAATTTGTCCTATGAACATTTGTCACGATATGACATCGTGGCTGGAGGCAAACATAACACAGTCAGCTTCAATGTCGAAATCACTATTTAATATCATTTGTGAATGGACTAGCTAGCCATTACAATGCACATGCTTAAATATACGCTATTGTTAAACTGTGACGTTTAACTGTAAACTCTTGAACTGATCAACCGTTGGGTTGATACACGCTATTGTTAAACTGTTATGTTTAACCACAAACTCTTGAACTTACCAACCATTGGGTTTGATATACACTTTGTTAAACTGTTATGTTTAAACGCAAACTCTTGAACTCACTAACCGTGTGTTGACTTTAGTATGCTATTCTCAGGTCTTAATGGACTGCTGTTAGGAGCACTACACGGGTCAAGCATGCATCCTAACGCTTAAACAATGATACATTTGTTTATCTTTATATTTTGGGTTTGTTTTATTTGTTTAAACGCTTCCGCATGAATTATAAAGTTTAAACTTTGGTTTGTTATGTTAAACGTTGCATATAGAGTCGTTCCAAGTAACTATTGACTGTGATCCTGGTTTGTTCACACGACTCGCGGTAGAATTCCGCACGTGGATTTTGAGGGTGTGACAATTATTATACATAAGAAAATGGTGTATAGTTCTACCATCACTCACGCTACTAGTCTATGTTTTTTGACAAACTTTTTGTAAGAAAATTATAAAAAAATGTTTGTTTCCAACCAAAATTTATCGGAAAAACTCCTGATGGAAAAAAACAATTTTTCAACAAAAATTCCAATAATTTTTGATAAAAATTAGGGTTTTTGTTTCCGACAAGTTTCTGACCCGTATCTGAAAAAAAAAATTAATTTTTATTTTTGAGATTTTTAAAAAAATTTATATTAATTTCCAACAATTTTCCAAAAACATCTTTTTATTTTTTTATCTTTAACAAATTTTGATTATGACAACCATCTAGGAATGGTGATCAGTTTGAAAGAAAAAGTTGAGCTGTCAACTTCAAAAATCTAAGACTTTCATTATTTGTCATCCATGCTAAGTTAAATGGTAAAACTTATAGCTGAATTTTATTGTACATACGCCATGGATGTATTATTATTTTTTCTATTAATACCTTTGCTCGGTTAGTTTTTTTCCTTTTTTTTGTTTGTTTGTGTTTTATAGTGTTTGTTTTGAGTGTGGATTCGAGGTTTGAGGGTGGATTTTTTGGGGGGTTTTTGGTGTCTAGACACGTGTCTTTGATGTGTTTCGAATATATTTATTTATAGGGTTCGTTGGCGTTGTCTTCTTCCGGATTCTTTTTCTTTTTCGTTATCGATGCCCTGACGATTCTCGCTAATAAGGTTTGGGTTTTCCTTTTATTTGCTCTTTTTGAGGATTTGATTTTCGTCGGTTTTTTATTGAACTGTGTCTGTAACACCTACGAAATTTCATATTATTTTATCAATAAATAATCATAGTTATGTTTCAAGCGTGATTTCATGACTAAGTTTTTAGATAAATACTTAATGGCTAAGCATTCGGATGCCACTTAATAGTTAAGCTATGGATAAAATTAACAATTAAGTATTGAATAAAACTTAGGGACTAAGTTTAGATAAAAAAATATAACAAAACTTAACGGCTAGATTTGGATAAAGCTTAATAGCTAAGTGTTGAATAAAATATAAAACTTAATAGCAAAGTTTTGAATATAATATAAAATTTAATGGCTAAGGTTTGAATAAAATATAAAACTTAATTGCTAAGTTTTGAACTTAATAATTAAGTTTGGATAAAACTTAATAAGTAAGAAATACTTAATTAGTAATAAATATCCATATATAAATAGATGCTTCTAGATTCATTTCATTATCTTTTTTCCTACTTTCACACATGAAACTCTCTACTACCTTTTAATCACAACAAAGATAACCCGAGATTAGGAAGCCGGGTATATATGCTCTAGACAACAAGTATAGGAGTTTTGAATTAATCAAAGGTGTTAGAAGCTCGTGACTTAATCCTTAAGTTACTTCGAGTTTCAGAAACAAAAGCTTATCAAGTTTAGAAACTCTGTTCAACTTACCAGGTGAATACGTTTAATACTTTCAAAACATTCAAATGATTTTATTTTACGAAAATGACATTAGTACGCTAACCATGTTAATGCATAGATGTATTCTGCTAAAACATTTAGACCAGAAGTATATATATGTTTGATCAAATTATATACTGGGGTTGGGTGAAAATCCCGTACTGGGGCTGGTTCAGATTCAGTGCAGATCCGGAGAGTCCCGTAGTAAGACTGTCTGAGCATCAATACCAGTATATATGGAGAGGGACTTCCAGTTGAAATAGACTACTAATTGTGTGGTTTACCGTTAATTTATGATTAACTTTTTATCGTTATTCATGCCGAAATATTTTTGTGTCAAATTAAATGTATTCACCAGCTTTTCGCTGATGTATTATTTTAAAACATTTCTGGGTAAACATGATTAAATATGTTTATTCAGGTGTTAGTGCTAGATGGACTATGAAAGCTAGGCATGGAAACCCTATGATGAACATATTAGCAAGAATAGTACTGGAAGGACTAAGTTTCATAGGCATAGAACTTGTGGCAAGTTTGAATATCTGTCAGTAGACATAAAATTTGTAAACATTACGTTTAAACAATGTTATGTAAAATTATGGGTATCTAATCCCCAACAAATATATGAAAGTTGTTTTTATAATCATCAGAGTTATTTTATTTTATGAAATGAATTATGAAATGTTTTTCCGCTGCGTAAACGTCTTTTAAGACAAATAATAAAAAGTGAACAATGACGCGTACCAATCGGTCGCACTTCCAGGGTGTCCTGAGACCGGGGTGTCCTGAGACCAGGGTGTGACAGTGTCACCTTCTTGTGGCTTTGATTTTCTATATGTTTGTGTATGGTTTTGGGCTTTGATTTAGTTTTTAGGTTCTGCATGTTTTTTGTGTGTTTTACTTTGTTATTTTGCTGATTTTGTGGGTTTGAACATTCATTTTGATTTGATTTTGGTTTTGGTTTAAGGTTACATTAAAACTTGTATAGGCGCGGCAACACGCGGCGCCAAAACCTAGTTACATTATTAAACCATCATGGAGTCCAGATTTTTTTTTCCTTTTTTAAACGATAGAACTACAGATCAAATTTTCTTCTCGTGCCTTCTCGCCAATAGCATCTGGGCATCAACTAGTACATGGTGTGACATACCTCCAATATACACATTCTCGGTCACCGACCACTTTGATTTACACAAAGTTATATCTGCGAATAGATTAAAAAGAAGCTTGTTCATGGAGTAATTCTTACTTCTTGTTGGTGTATCTGGAAGACGTGAAACGATAAAGTTCATAATTCAAAATCCATCTTGATCTATCCATAATATAATTAAGAACATAAAAACACTATCTTATCTATGGATCAAGAACCAGTCAAAGATTGATGTTATCCAATGAAAGGATTGGGGATATATATATATATATATTTTGATCATTTTGTATGATTTTCTCCTTGTATGTTTTCTAGCTCATTAATTGCTAGTTTTCTCATGTAGTCCAATTAACTTTTAAAAACTTGTAAGCATGTTTTAAATAACATTCGCGTTCCATAACAGTAATTTTACACTTAATAAATTAATTTGGCAGAAGCTTATAATTCCTAACCGGATCTAACGAAATTAGGTTCCACTCGAGTTGTTACACACTTGCATGTTCACAATCACTTTTGTTTTTCTTCTTGTAAGGATAAAAGAAGAAGAAAACCTATTAAAGATTGATGTAATCCCATGAAAGGATTGGGGAACTTTTTTTTATCATGTTGTATAATTTTCTCCCTTGTATGTTGTTCTAACTCATTGCCAGTTTTCTCATGTAATGCAACTAACTTTTAGAAACTTGTAAGCATGTTTTAAATAACATTCACGTTCTATAACAGTAAATTTGCACTGAATGAACTTAATTTGAGAGAAGCTTATAATTCCCAATTGTATCTAAAGAAATTAGGTTCCACTCGAGTTGTACACTTGCATGATCACAATCACTTCATTTCTCTTTATCTCGTAAGGGTAAAAGAAGAAGAAAAAAATGAATTTTTGAAATTGTTTTGACGGATCTATGTAGGTAAACTTTATCCTTCACGTTTTGACTAACTTGTGGTTAATTTGTGTTTTTTTCGCATTTCTCTTATATCATACAACAATTATTTAAAAGAACAAAACTACTTACTCATTAACATATTCTTATGATAAATGATAGACGTCAATTTATCTTGCAACTAAAAAATAGATACGCTTAATTATCCTATGTCACATAGGCTATGTGAATTTGTTTTACAAACTAATAAGACAAATAAATAACAACTAGTATGTTTCCGAGCACGTGCGTAGTGCCCCTTGGGTCAAATGAACAAATAAGGCTTAGACAAAGAATATAGTTTATTGCAGCTTTAAACATTTCGGTTTAACACGTCATGACAACAAACAGATTCATCTTTTGACATCATCATTCCTACCATGATCAGATTAAAGTTTTCCACAACACATGTTATCTATAAAATATCAAAACCATAACCAAAGTCTCAATAATCCGTAGTCATAAGCTATTAATTACAATTTGAAGGCTCAAAAATGTCGGTTCTTTGTGACTGCAAACAACCGTTTGCCGCGTCAAAAGAACGTGAACTACAATTTCCTTTTTCATCATCGCCAACATGCAACTTAGGCGTACTATATATATTATATATATATATATATATGTATTTAAAAAACTATACATTATTAATAACTCATTAACAATACCAATAACATTTAAATTATTTCAACCTATTATCATTTTCAATAGTTTAGCTCAATACAGATCATTTACCCACTCTAACCCAATTTAATATAATAATTCCTAAGTTAATAAAGAAAGAATAAAGAAAACGACATTCTAGATTTTAAAAGCAGAAGTGAGAAACCCGGTTGACGACCGCTTTGATACTTAGATTGCATTATACAAGTTATTTGGTTAATAGTTTTTTATGCGTCATATTTTAAGGCTCCATACTTTATTCTCGCCCCGGGCCCAAACTCTCTAGAGAATTTTCGAGGCCGGCCCTACACATTACGATCTACAATATAGTATACAACGCATGAACTACTCAAATATAAGATTTATTTCAGCTAACACCAAATGTATGATCCTCTCCCCCTTCAATTTTTATTATTATGTTTGACTGGTGAAACTTCTTTGATTTTCACATGCCTCTGGAACTCATAACGTCTTTAGAATAACAATCTAATACATTTGATTGTACGTTCATTTTTGGTTTGATTATAATTATTCTAGACGTACTCAATTTATTAAACTTGGTAATATTTGCATGTGATAGTAAATATGTTAGATTTTACTTATTAGACATGTTCTGGTGATAAAATATGACTATGAATTAAGATTGTACTTATTTGTTGCTTGAAGACATCTTTTTATACTAATGGTGCAAATTCAGATCTTTGCAAATTTATTGATAGTTACATGGCAAGGGTATATATGGAGAAGTCATCAAACTAAGCTGCAAATTTACTTCGTCAGGTCAAATTGAAACATGATGGCTTACACATTGGGATGCTAGCAAAAGGTGGGATATATGAAGATATGACTGCAGTATATATAAGTTTACTTGCTCACTTCTATACCGTTAAATATTCATTATATGATAAATAACTAATTTATTGCACTTGTCTTCTTTTTCACTAAAAGGAACATATGATGAAGTTGTGAAACCATCAATCTGTAGAATTAATGAGCAACAAATTGATTAACGAGATGTTACTTGGATGAATTTCTGTTCGTGTAAATGGGTAGGGACATGATCCTGTTATTGCTAGAAACACTATAGGTATGACTCAGAAATCAAAGCGTCCTACTTTAGACAAGTAGTAGATGCATTTGAAACACTAAAAGGTAAATGTGCAATTAGGGAAAAACATTGATTGAGAGTAATGTCATGTCTCATCCAACAAGCATAATAGTAACATCTGAAGGTGATACATGAGAGTGTTTAAAAATATCGATGAGTGAAGTAGTTTAAGTTTTTCTATAAACTCTTAGTGATGTTAATGATCAAGTATTAAATTTCTATAACTGGTACTTTCTTTTGTGGTTTGAATAATGATGTTTTAAAAATGAAAAATGATCATTTTGGTCAAACATGTTTATATTTGCACTTACATATTTTATAATGTTTTATGCATTTGATAATTTTACCTACATATAGCGTAGTGAACACATCAATATTTATTCTAAACATGTATGATTTTACCTGCATATAATATTATTACTATATCCACACATTTATTTATGATACATGCCAACAACACTTGTAAGTTCATATCATGTCATTAGTATAGTCCGCGTCATCGTCCACGCCAGCTACGGAATTGACAACCAAACAAATCGTCGTACTTCTACCAACACGTATGAATTAGCTTTAGCCACACATATATGAGTAGGTAATGCTATATCCATATGCAGGATGCACACATCATGATATTTAATTATGTGTAGGTAAAGACAACCATCCGCACATAAATCATAATAGACTTTTAGCAACACTACTATCTGCACGTAAAACCCTATTAATTTTATTATAGTGTGTGAACTGGCCATAAGGTATATATTATGATTATGATGGATGTTGACGTATAAGCTCACACCCTCTCGTATGTTTTTGTTTGTGCCTATGGCTCTATATGCCATATGTAGTATGATTAAGATTCGACTTTACTTATATAAGTATTTAAAAGAAATATGTATTTTAAAAAAAATATAGTTAGAGCATATAACTCAAACAAAAAGTTTAACCGAATTATCTTTTACTCCAAAAAATTATTAGCTATAGTTCATTTCATTAATTGAATTAAACTCCTTCTCAAAAAACAAAAACCCAAATCCCAATCGATTAGCAATTAAGTATGTCATTATAATACTATAATTTTACTATGTTTATTACTAATATGTTTGTTCTTGTTTTAAAGAATATTTATATAATATAATTTGTTAGGGCTCATGAACATTTTTTCTGGCGCGTCCAGGATAGTAAAATCCTTAGGGCGACCCTGTTCATTGACTTAATTTTTTACTTCGTATTATCGATGATATATGTGCTCTAATGTCATTTATGTTTCTATTCTGTATTCGCCATTCAACTCATTCCCTAAACCTTTGTTTACTTTGGATGAGGCCCGAGGGGTGATGACAGAAGAATATAGCTCTAGTATTTGACCCGAGAGGGTAAGTTATATTTGAATATATGAATAATATGTAAGTTAATCTTAGTATCGTGATTTTTTGGTATTGTATCAAAGTTAACTCAAATAATTTTTGAATCACGGAAAAAAAAAGATAGAAAGTTTTGTTCCTAAATAGTGTTTCTAACACAATTTTTAACGGGTGAATATGCATCTATAGTCCAAAACTAAAATCATAACAACCGCATCTAGCAAAATTCATATCCATAACCATTTGATTGTAAAGTATACATCACTTTACCACCCGAATATTTCTTCAGAAACATTTACTCTTTTAATTCATACATTGACATAAACTTACTTTTCGATAAATATAAGTGATTCACATGTTCTTTGAATAAATAATGTTGTTAAGGACAACTATAGCCTCAAATTACTATTAATATAGTTATCATATAAATAAATATAATACAAACTTACTAATTAAATTATTTCACAAGAATTCCTATCACCATTAAAATAACCGTTGAAAATTAGAAATAGAAAATTCATATGAGTAAAATCTAATAGTGGGTGTTCTATTCTTCCTTCACTTATGGGGGTCATCTTAAAATCTCTTTTTGGATTGGACTAGCTAGAGTTGGGCCTTACACATCTTACGTGGGCTGCGCATATTGATTTTACAAAAATGGGAGATTGAGTTATTTTAAAACACAATTGCATATATATGGTATCTCTGGTTTAATCTAATTATATGTTTAGTTATCAAACTTTACAAATTACAATGTTAGTCTAAATTTTGTATACTCATTTCGTGTTGATCCTTCACATTAAATTTGTTCACTTTTATGTGTTTTATAATGTTTGTGGACCAAATTTTAATATTAACTTTAGAGTTCAAACATGCAACGTCCAAATAAAAGTTTGGACTAACTTTGCCATTATTAAACGTTGAGGACCAAATTTGCAATGATTATATAAAACGTGGACTAACTTTGTAATTTTAAAGTATGAGATCCAAAAGGGCAATCTGGTCAAATCACATGCACCATTTATGTAATTTTCTCTTTTATAAAAATGATTCTTCCAGTTTTCTTCATCAGTGTAGTAAAGCACAGAAAACAAAACTCACCATCTTCATCATCTCTTCAATGCACATGAACTTGCAAACACAGTTGTTTGTAGGTTAAGTTTGTAGCGTCATTCGAGTCTTTCTATTCATTGTTCACGTCTTTTACTTTCATCATTTCATTATTATTGTGATATGTTTGAGTTAAGAACCTTTGTACTTGTTCTCCGTATTTTTCTTGTAAGATTTCAATTCTTTCACAATAATCACTAGACGAGCATACTTCAAGATGTGAACCCCAATCGCTTAGTTAAAAGTACATCATTCGCCACCAAACTATATATCCCTATAGACCTACGGTGACCCTTTCTAAATAAATCTTTTTTTGTCTTTTCTAATTAGCTTGCATATCTATTTATCGAAACCACTGCAATATGAAATCTACTTCAACTTCAAGGAAGTTTGTCCAATAAAACCACAATACAACCAAATCGAATTTATATGCAAATATGTCACTGACGAATGTTAAGATGATAGGAAATCCAAATAAAGAGATAAAAATAAGACATTATATAAAATTTTAATCAATGGGCAGAAGATGGTAATGTATTGCCCTTCAAGAAATGATCAAATACTGTAAGAGCAAGCTTTGGGCTATCCATTGGAACCTCATGACCAGCTCCTTTCACTGTCAAATATGTCATCCCCTCGTACGCTTGGCTCCATCCACCAACCTATACACCATTAAAATTCGTCAATTTGCTGTTTCTTTTTCCTTAATTACTTGTATTTTTATCTCACCGACTACAATTTATGCTGCAGATCAGTCACAAACCGCTAAATGCGATTGATCTGCAATCGAAATCACAGTAGAAAAACTTGTGCAGGCAATCTTATTAATTGTGCAACCATTTTATGACCAGTTTTGTTATATGTGGAACCAAATTATGATTTGTTCGATCATAAATTCCTACGGAAAATGTCTAGCTTTTTATTTGTGTATGTTTATGATTAAAAAAAATATATATAACATAATTTCAACAAAAAATATTATATATTTGACATACTCAACTTTATACTCAAAATTTATTAAAGGGGCGGTTTTCACATCTATACTAGATTTCAAGCTATTTCTCGCATCAAAGATACTCTATAGCTATTCATATATTGCTTTAAATGTGACATATAAGAGTCTTATTTAAACCTTCTTACTTCCCATTATCTTCATTACCATGTAGAATGATCTATATAGTTTTACACTTCATTACTTAAATTTAATTCTTTATTAACCATGTCCCATGCAACTTCAATGCTAGTTAAGACTAAAATCAGCTACTTTAAACAAAAAGAAGTGATTACATCATATGAGAAAATTTAAAAAGCGTATCCCAGTTTGTTATTTTTGACAATATTTATCTACTTGTTAGTATAAGTTAAAAACTAAGAGAAAAAAGACTTCAAAAACAATGTTGACATACCGTATCCTTGTCATACCAAGCATGCCAGTCAGCTATTGTATTCAATTTCAAAGCTTTGATAGAGTAACGGGTACCCGTCAATGGCAATACAGCATCAGTGTCACCACTGTTTAGTCCCATTGTTTCAAAGAAACAAAAATCAAACCAAATATTAATATTTGTATGTAAAATAACCAAATTAATTTCTATTTTGTATTCTTGTATATATATACTTGGATATCATATTCGAAACATGAAAGTGATGTGAAGTTACCTAAATACCCATATGCGAATACCGGACTTGATGAGTTCTTTGAAAATTGGAAGCATTGTCCGGGGCGAATCTGTCCAACTTCCCCTAACGATATCGCTGTTATTGAAATGAAACACATTTACGTTAATATTTTATTTTTATCAACAATTTCTTTTAGTGCTAAGCACTAGCTACATAATCAACTTGTACTTATAAAGATTTAGAGATACAATACCTCTGTAGTACTGGACTATCATCAATACACTAGTATATGTTAACAAAATGTACATCATATGATATGTAACGTATTATGTTATATTAACTAAGTGTTTAAGTAAAAAGAGTTTTAAATTTAAAAATGATAAGAAAGGTTCTTGAACAGTAATCATTTTAATCAACAATGAAGATCAATTTGTAGAAAAAATTGTTGGATGAGTATTTAATCATGACTATTTTGTTGTTTTTTTCAAGTTTTCTACTCTTTTTAACTATTAAATTACATATATGGTATTGTTTTTTATAAAAATTACACCATAAAATAAATATTTTTAATCTTTAAAATGAGTATAATATTCTTATATACAAAAATAAAAAATTTATTTGTTCTAGCTCATTGTGATTTCTGTTCGTAATACATCTTTCTTGCTCGTCATTATGCCTTTTCGTTATCATGGTACTGAACATTAGGGTTTTTTTTTTTCTATAACTATGAGTTCTAAAGAAACAAAATAGTGAAATAACACGATGTGTACTTTTACTATACAAAACACAATGATAGAATAACATCTAATTAATCCGATACATATAAAATAATGATAAAATATAAAAATCGTAAAAAACGATGCTAAATGTATCATTGCATTTTTTACATATAGTTTTAGCTTCACCAAAAATACTTGACACGGTGACCTATTCAATTTGACACAATAAACTGACTTACTAACACAATAGCTATAAAATATTTATTAGTCTTTTTAGATTAAAATTTTTTATTATACCCCTACTTGTGCATTATTAATAAACGATACATAGGGGTATATGTATAGAATAATATTTAATTGAAAATCTGCTCAACAATGAAAATCGTAACAATAAAAAAGATAACTAATATATTATATTATATTATATTATATTTAAAAACTATTGCGTTCGTACCTGCAGTGATCCAAGAATAAGGCAATGTGTAACATTAGCATGAAAAGCCTTTTGTACATCTGGCCGGTTCATGTACTTTTTTGTATACTTTATAATGCAATTATCATTCCCTTTGAACATCCATGGCTGCAACAAATTAATTAACCAACAAAACCAAATTAATCAACATAAATCTAAAAGAAAACCAGTAACTTGTAATGCAAGAAAGTGTTACCAAAGGTAGCCTGGTGCCCAATTCATGACAAGGGGGATCATAAATGCCATAGAAGTTTATGTCACCGAATTCCGAATACGCTCGTAGCAAATACTTGTAACAATCTCCACTAGGAAACAAGAACGAGTCGTATGGGCACGACTCGTTTAATATCTGGTATGTTGTGTCCGATATTAAGCCATGGTTCCACCAGAACTCAAATGTCCCGATGTTATCATAATAATCATCGAGTAACGGTTCCCTAACTGAAAAAAAATATTGTTATTTACGTTAAGCATGCATATATGCGTGATTCACAAGTATAAAAAATGAGTATTTGCGTTCGTACCAAGAAACTTTGAAGTTGATCTCAGGATTCTTGACACCTTTGTTCAATCTGACTATGATCTGAGATAGTTGAGGAACGTAATGACCTGAAATATTATAGTTGTAGAGATAAAAAAAAAAGCGCAAAAAGCTTTGAATTTGACTCAAAACCGAGTCTAAACCCTTTTTAACAAGTTTAATGACTTTATGTAATAATATATATTTGTGCTACAGATCGACCTGCATAACTTTCTCCAGCAATGTAAAATGGCCTATGTTTGTATTGAGGAAATCTTAGAAGCCATTTAACATAAATGCATAGGCGTCTCTAGCTGCAAATGTTACATATTCACATTAGATGAATCCAAAATGATCTTTTAATTTGTGTATATATAGGTGTATGTTTTCGCCTATACATACACTCAAGATATTAAAGTTAAAGCAGAACCTGTTCTCTGATCTCCCGTGATTTGATCAAAAGAAGTATTTGTATACGAAAAACCAACTCCAGCTGGTGAATCGATGAAAAGCATGTTTGCCTCTGAATTAAACCACAATATAAGTTTAAAGTAATAAAAAAGAAAAATATTTCGCGATAATGGTTGTTTAGACTAAAGATGAATGAGAAGCGATCTAAGTGTTAGAAATTGCCTTTGTTCCAAGCATATGGACTTAAGGAAAGAGTTTTCCCATCAGGATTCACCCGAAAGGGTCCGACTTCCTCAAACGCTCCATACGCAATCGAGGAGCACCCTGGCCCACCATTGAGCCAGAGCACAAGAGGTTTTGATGACGCGGGGCCATCAATGGCTTCGGTCAACCATAAAAGGGCTCGTCCTTGCTTCTTGTCTACTGTGATATATCCTGAATACTGATTAAATGACACATTTTTAGGTGCCCGGGCAAGTTGCGGATCTTGTCGCGGAGGCGTTGGTATCGATGTTGGCGGGTAGCGGCCGCAGTAGCCGCGGTGGTGGAGCGGAGGAGGGAGATGATGGCCAACACAAAATAAAAAGAAGAGAATAATTATGAACTTTCATCACTGCTCAAAAGCCTCGACTTGGCATGTGTTTGGGATTTTGTGAAATTATATGTTGAATGGAATTTACAATTAGAGTGTAGCTTAAGATACAATGAGAGAGCTTGCTTTAAACATAGTTTACATTTCTGTTAAATATATATAATTCATAAATGATGCTAGTTTTTTTTTTTTTTTTTAACTTTATTCAATTATAAGAAAGTACTAAAAATTAAGATGTTAAAGAAAAACAAATAATCCGTTAACTTTTGAACATATTGTTAAATGTATTATAATAAGTCTCCTAATCTTATAAATAGCTATTTAGTTTCTGTCATTTGTGTTGTAGCCTAATGGCTACAAGCAAACAAATAATAAAATAATAAAAAAAAAAAGTAAAATAAAAAAAATCTTTTTTAAAGTAAATTATAATAGAGTGTAATTGGTGGTGTATTTATAGAGTAGTGTTAGTTTGCCATGTAAAAACCATTTATTTGACTATTACTATGTATATGATAATAAAATTAAAAATTTCATATTTAAAAAATAAAAATAGTAATAGAAACTTCGATTATTTATTTAATTATCCCACAAATCAGATTGTGAATCGGGTCAAATTTTGCTGGATTAAAACGTGTAAAATACACAAACAAATCCCGTAACAAAATAAAATAAACCTTTTGAAGAAACATTATATATTATAAAATTTAGATCTCGAGAGAAAGGACTGGCACATGATCCCAGTTCCCACCTTCTTTGCCTATATTATTTTTTTGTGTATAAAGATAAAGTTGCATTAAGGTGAATGAAATAATAGTATTTTATATATATATTTACCCAATTATACTTAGAAAAAAGTAATAAAGTAGGAGGTACATAAAAAATCATGAGAGTTTGAGAGAGTTTATATGAAAAAACAGGAAAAAGAAGTTGGGACATATAAATTTCTCACCTAAGTTGAGTTTTCTTCTATGATGATCTCTACTTCGAGATTTGATTGATGTACGAGCTTTACTTCAGAGACGTGTTAGTCTGGCATCCCAAAATTCAATACTAAGTAAGGAGAGATCGAGTGTGAGTGAGCACATCCTCATTCTATCGCAACATTGGGGACTTTTTTTAGAGATTTAAAGATAAATCTATTTTTTGATATAGCAGTTGATAGGTATGCTTTTTAGTTTTTTTTCTATGGGCGACGTTGTATACGAGATTGCTTTTCTTTGTTACTGATTTTTCTTACTGTGTTGCCAATCAATGATGATGTTTTGCTCTTTGGGTTTAGCTTGAGGATTATAGCATCAAAAAGAAGTAAAAGTTCCGTTGTATTGCATAGTTGCTTGAATTCGAAGTATATATATAAAATATAATTTATGTAATACACGTTATTAAAACTAAAAAAACAATATAAACAAACCTATAATAGAGAACAAGATTCGCCTAATATAAAACACACACACCAAATCTTTGGCACAAATTCGCGCAAGTAAGTGATTGATTTTGGTATTTTTACTTAGTGTCAGGTTCAAATACAAAGTCAATATTATGTAAAAAGTGTGAGAAGCAATCAGGGAGTGGTGGTATGTTTTTAAGAAGAATTTTAGTGTAATTTATAAATGAAGGTGTGCGATCGACTGTTTTGTACGATTGAGGTTTTCAACGGAATCGTTGAAGATTCAAACAATCGAATTTATTTCAAGATCGAATCGTTGAAGATCAAACAATCGAATTTTAAACAATCGAATTTTCAATTTCAATCTTGGATTGCTTTTACATCATTTATTCAGCGATGTCGAAGAGAGATGATCAGTTTGGTATGTATGAGGACGATTATATACTGTAATTGAAATAGTATGTTAATTTTCGCACCGTAATTTTATTGTTTTGATCATTGTTGTGTCTATACTGTATGATTCTGTGAATTTTGTTATTGATTGACATCATCATTGTGTCATAGGTATCATCATTGTGTCATAGGTATCATCATTGTGTCTTTGTATCGTCATGTGTCTATACTGTTAGATTACTCTGGACATTATCAATTTGTTGTTGAACATATTTTATAAATATTAGATGAGTTATATGATACTATTTATACTGATTGTGTCAGGTTTAGAGGTTCATTGTGTCAAGCAAGCATGATTGTGTTAAAAATCTTTGTGTCATCTCTTGTGAAGGTGCATTGTGTCATGTTTTTGAGATTCATTGTGTCATGAAAGCTACTTATAATGTGTCTTTTATGAAAGTTTTTGTGTCATGAAAGCTGCTTATAATGTGTCTTTTGTAAAGGTTCATTGTGTCATGATTGAGGATTCATTGTGTCTTTTATGCTGTTGTGTCTTTTTATGACATGCTGTTTTTATTCATATAGATGCTGAAAATTACAAAGATGTTGGCAACAATGTGTATCCCAGGTTCTGGAAGAGTATCTTATATACCTTTTACAAAAAGTTCAATTAAACCTGTTGTAGGAATGG
Organism: Flaveria linearis; assembly: GCA_024085815.1. Lineage (NCBI taxonomy): Eukaryota > Viridiplantae > Streptophyta > Magnoliopsida > Asterales > Asteraceae > Flaveria > Flaveria linearis. The sequence goes on along the minus strand of CM044015.1, from coordinate 43,220,028 downwards.
AGTTTGTTTCTATTGAGCATGCGTTTGCATTTTACCAAAGGTATGCTCTTTCTTGTGGTTTTGAAGCTAGAAAACATACAGAATATTTACAAGCTGGTAAGTACTTTTGAAGTATTTGTTTGTTCGAAGCAAGGGTTTAAAAGAGGAAAAGTATTTGATTCTTCAAATGATGAGGACATAAATGTAAGTGGAAGCGTAGTAAACCATCTAAGAGAGTTGGGTGTGAAGCGATTCTTAAGCTACGTTTAGTTAATAGTAAGTACTGTGTTTATTATTTCAAGGAAGAGCACAACCACTTGGTTGATCATGATGATGTGCATCTTTTACATGCTGCTAGAAAGGTTGATCATGTAAAAGAAGGTGCAATTCAAGCTTTGTCTAGTATAAATATTGGTCCCGTTCGAGCTTTTCATATATTGAGAACTTTGTGTGGTGGTTATGCGGAAGTCGGTGCGACGAAAAATGATTTCAAGAATTTTAAGAGGGATTTAAATAAATATATGGTGAATATGATGCTGATATGCTTGTTCAAATTCTTATGAAGAAAAGGATCACTTGACGAATTTTACTTGTGAATATATTGTTAAAGAAGATGGAACATTAGGTGGTTTATTTTGGGCTAATGATGTTATGAAGAATAATTACTTGATCTTTGGTGATGTTGTTGGATTTGATGCTACTTATAGATCTAACAAGTATGATTCTAATCTCTTCATTGTGTCATATTTTCATTGTGTTTTTTTCCATTGTGTTATTACTTACATTATTCATTGTGTCATGTATATCATTGTGTCATGTATATCATTGTGTCATATATATCATTGTGTCATATATATCATTGTGTCATATATATCATTGTGTCATAAGATTCATTGTGTCATAAGAATCATTGTGTCATGGTGTTAATGTGTCATATATATCATTGTGTCATAAGATTCATTGTGTCATAAGATTCATTGTGTCATATATTCATTGTGTCTAATTATAGTTATTGTGTCGTATATGATAGGTATGATATGGTTTTCATACCTTTCACTGGTATAGATAAACACAACAGAAATGTTACTCTTGGTGCTGCCCTTCTTGGATCTGAAACTGCAGATTCATATAGTGGTTATTGCGTAACTATGTCAAAGATTTTGGTAATCCACCTAAAGTTATTATTAGTGATCAAGATCCTGCAATGAAGAGGGCTATACTAGATGTTTTACCAACTTCCCGGCATAGGTTATGTATGTGGCATATATGGGACAAAGTGACATCTAAGGTATCAAGTGTTTACTCATTGTGTCTTTTTCTAATTTACTCATTGTGTCTTTTTTCTTTTTTACTCATTGTGTCATTTGATATTCTGCTATTCCTTTTTCAGTCATTGTGTTTTTATATTATCTGATATTGCTTTACGCTCATATTTGTAGGTGGGACCAGTTTTGTGTAACACTACGGATTTTAAAAAGAGATTGGCTGCTATTGTATGGGTAGAATCTATTACTCCTGCTGAATTTGAAAAAGAATGGGATGTAATTCTATCTGAGTTTGGTTTAACTACTCATCCATGGTTGTGTGAAATTTTTAATATCAGAGGAGATTGGATTCCTGCATATTATTAAAATGAGAATTTTTCTGGGCTTATGCGTACAACGTCGAGATGTGAAAGTGAAAACCACTTTTTTTAATCAGTTTTGTAACCCAAGATCAACTTTATTGGAGTTTAATAGTCATTTTGAATCCGCTATGGAGGCTCAGAGGTATGAGCATAGGAAGAATGATCATGACACTCGATTTGCTAATGTGGAGTTGTGCAGTTCATTTGTTCTTGAAAAACAAGCTGCACAGATTTTTACGCGAACTATTTTTGGATTAGCAGTTGGAGATAAATAATGCAATCAATAGTTGTGCATCTGTGAGCATTGAAACAGTTGATGATTTTGCAAAGTTTGAAATCAAAGATTTCAGGCAACCATGCACTGATTATTTTAAGGTATCAATTCTTTTTTGTTCTGGTTTATATATTGTGTAATATTTTACTTGATGTGTGTTCTACTATATCATTGTGTCAGGTTTAGAGGTTCATTGTGTCAACCAAGCATGATTGTATCAAAATCTATCTTTGTGTCATCTATTTGTGAAGGTTCATTGTGTCATGATTGGGGATTCATTGTGTCATGAAAGCTGCTTATAATATGTCTTTATGAAGGTTCAGTGTGTCATGATTTGAGATTCATTGTGTCATGGTTTGGGGATTCATTGTGTCATGGTTTGGGGATTCATTATGTCATGAAAGCTGCTTATATGTGTCTTTTATGAAGGTTCATTGTGTTATTATTGGGGATTCATTGTGTCATGAAAGCTGCTTATAATGTGTCTTTTGTTGAGGTCATTGTGTCACGTTAAATGTAATTGTGTATTTTATTGTAGGTTATGTTTCGAAGGAAGATTTGACCATATCATGCAGTTGCAATAGGTTTGAACAATTTGGGTTGATATGTAGTCATATTTTCAATGTTCTTCGGCTTTGTGATATTAGAGAGTATCCAAAAAGTAGGTTCTTAAGCGTTGGACAAGGGAAGCTGTGCCAAATACTTCTCTTAAATCTGATTTTATACTTCCTGGTTGTGACAACAACTGGCATTTTATAGAAGATGTGGTTCGTGATATTAGGAGTGCCAATGATTATATTGTTAATAAATTGGTTACGAACAAAGACGAGTTGTGTTTTTATCATGATTATTTGAATAGTTACAAGTCTAAGGCTGATGAAGTTCAAATGGTCGCCCCACCTCCAAGCAGGAGAGATAGGTTTATAGAGTTAACTGGAGGAAGCGAACGAAATGAAGCAAAATTCCGTGTACCGGTTAAGCAAAAGACAAAAGGTAGGCCAAAAAGAATGAAGTCTGCTCGTGAGTTAGCCATCGAACAAGCAGGAAAAAGTTGCGACATTGTGGGTTTTGCAAACAACCTGGTCACATTATACGCAATTGCAGTTTATATCTTCAAAGCATTAAAGATAAACAAGCTTCAAGCAGCTCAACAATTGATTCTATGCCTATTCAAGAATAGGATTCATTGTCATAAGATTCATTGTGTCAAATACTCATTGTGTCATTATATTCATTGTGTCATTGTGTTAAATACTCATTGTGTCATTATATTCATTATGTCATTATATTCATTGTGTCATTATATTCATTGTGTCATCATATTCATTGTGTCATTAGACTCATTGTGTCATTATACTAATTGTGTCATATTTGAATTAACAACATGTTACAAAAATAATATTGTGTAATGTAAAGCAACATATAGCAATAAATACTAACATGCCAACACAAAGCAAAATATAACAACATGCCAACATACCAAATTACTATTGTGTCAAACTACGATTGTGTCAAACTGCCACTTGTGTCAAACTACCAATTGTGTCAAACTACCATTGTTTCAAACAAGCATTGTGTCAACTACCATTGTGTCAAATTACCATTTTTCAAACAACCATTCAGTCAAACAACTATTGTATCAAATTACCATTGTTTCAAAGAACCATTGTTTTGAACTACGCCATTCAAAATGTCAGTCTTTTAAAGATTCTGTCTTTTGATTTTTTTGGAGGCTGATTTTTTTAGGACCAGGTAACTCCATGTAGTTCTTCACATCTTTTATTACCAAATCACTTGCTTCATTTATGTCATGTAATAGAATTTTTGCAGCATACTTTCGGCGCAAGTCTTCCAATTTTGCCGCCTGCTTATTATGTTTTTCATCAGTGAATTCACAATCCCAGAACTTCACATCTTCTCCCAGGTACATCTCCATGTGTCTCATGAGAAATACTCCATAATCAATTCCATTTTTGATGTTCTCCATGTCATTTTTAACCATTCAATTGATGTTTCCTTCATTTTTTTTGCTTTTCTATGTGAAATACTTGCAAGGTAATCTGCAAAAACATCTCTCTGTGGAAAAAATCAACATTGTGTTATATTTAAATAGCATACGTTGTGCTATATTAATTATATGGGTTTTAAGTACTTACTGCTCTCTCGGGTAGACCAAGGTACTTTGCTTCATATTCACCAGATGCACTGTTGTCAATCAAGATTGTCCTTGTGTCTTTTAGATTGAAACAAATAAGGTAATAATGACCATTTGAAGGATTGGTAGCATCACCATATCAAACTTCTTTATATCTTTCCCCAACTTCTCATTTTTTAAATGGTTGTTCATGTTTTCTGTGAAGTCCTTAAGAACAACCTTATAATCTCTCATGTAAGTATTAGCGTTCTGTAAACCAAACAATATAAGATAAAATAAGTTAAATAAGACTTGACACAATGATATCATTGTGTCATAAGATTCATTGTGTCATATATAGCATTGTGTCATAAATTTCATTATGTCATAAGATTCATTGTGTCATATATTCATTGTGTCATATATTCATTTGTCATAAGATTCATTGTGTCATGTACTCATTGTGTCATAAGATTTCTTGTGTCATATAATTTCTTGTGTCATATAATTTCTTGTGTCATGTATTAATGTGTCAAAAGATTTATTGTGTCATAAGACTATTGTATCATGGTGTTAAGTGTCATATATATCATTGTGTGATAAGATTCATTGTGTCATAAGATTCATTGTGTCATGGTGTTAACGAGTCTTATACATTGTGTAATAATATCATTGTGTCATTTAGTTTACTTACAATCATTTGAGGATTGCAAAAAAGCCTGTAATAAGACTCTATTGCCTTCTTCTTTTCTTCGACATTCAATATATGTGCCCATATAGCAATAACATCAATATGAACTTCAATTTCTAGCCTTAGACTCTCCAATTCCACCCTTGGCACCGTCATGTAATCTTTACATACAAATAAAAGATCCCTGCAAAAAAACAAAAAGAAATGTTAGTAAACTAATTAAAATTTAAATTTATTCATAGAAGTTATTTTACCATGGTTTTTCATTTCCTGCAAATAGACAACTTGATGTGTTATTTTCTGAAATTGCTCTTCTTTCGGCCATTACAACTTGTCGTTGTATGAATGGTGAGCATAAAGCTTCTGTTGGAAACTTTTTCTCTCTGGTCTCTTTTTGATGTTCAAGTCATCTTGTTTCGGACATGTAATTGGTGGTGCATGTGAAATAGGATCATCAAGCACCGTTTTTGAAGCAGGAGTTTTAAAAGAATCTGCATTTTCTAGTACTCCCTGAAAGATGACTGTATCTCCCTTATTGTGTCATCCTTTCCCATTGTGTCAATTTGAACCATTGTGTCATCCTCCAACTGCTTGTTTTGCAATTCCAACTCTTTACTAACATCATCATTTTCGTTTCCCACATCTACCTTCTTACTAACAGCATCAATATTATCTTCTTCTGGTGTTGGAGTCAATAAACAAAGTTTGGTTTATCAAAGACATCATCCAACTTTTTATTAACATCATCAATTTTGTTTGCCACCTCGCATTCTTTGTTAACATTATCTTCTTCTTGTGTTGGAGTCAATAGACAAAAGTTTGGTCTATCAAAGTCATCATTATTCATTGTGTCATCAGCAATTCCCATTGTGTCACTCTCATTATGTCTAATTTCTATATTCAAATTTGTAACAATTGTCAATATGTTAATGGTTGTTTGTTCTTGACATTCAACCATTGTGTCTTCCTTTGCCATTGTGTCATCCTTTGCCATTGTGTCATTCACATTCACTGTGTCATCAGATATCACTGTGTCATCCTTTACCATTGTGTCAACCTTTGCCATTGTGTCATCTTTCTCATTCCGTTCTAAACAAGCTCCTGTCTCTAAACCTCCTAACTCTACAGCTCCAGATCCAACTGCCTCTCCAGCTGCAGCTCCAGATTCAACTACCTCTCCAGCTCCTTCAACTTCAGCTTCAATTATGACATTCTTTGATTTTGGTTTATATGAGTTCACCAAACATTCCCATTCTTTTGTTTTTTTTTTTTGAATTGTTGTGCTTCTAGGGAAATCTTTGATTGACTTCTCTAAGAATGACATTACCCATATTGCATGGTCATCAAACAGCTCGAGCTCTTTTTCAATCTCTTTACCCTTTCCTGTTGTATAAACAATAACTGTTGATGATCTTTCAAGTAATTATTGAAAGCGTATGTAACATCCCATATTTTTATTAATGAAAAATTAATTTTATTGAGTTTAATACGACGTTAAATCCAATAATTACAAAAAAAAATTATAATAAAATATTAATAATAAAATTTATTAGTAAAAACTTAACTCTATAAAAGTTTGGGTGAAAATGTAAATTTTAAAACTTGCTTTAAACACTTTTAACATGAAATAATAAAGCTTTCAAAGATGAGGGACCATTTGTGTAATTGTTTTAAAATCAGCCCAAACCCCCGCCCGTCGCCCTGTTCCTCCGGCCAACTTCCGGCCACCTCCGGCGTTCCTCCGGCGAAGCCAAAACGACCAAATTTAATTGATTTTAATCAAATTAAACCTTCCTGACAAGACCGCGTGCAAGATTCGAACCTAGGCCCACGATAATTGAAAAATCCGGAGTGCTATCTTTACCAAATCCACTCGACCGAAAGTTCGGCCGACCACGCACCAATTCGAGCACTAAAACTAAAAATAATCGAAAGAAATCACATATACACGACCATTTTGTCGTTTCAAATCTTCCACTAAACTCAATTTAGTATAAAACGCAACCTCACACGACCATCGATCACCACCTTCATTGTCGACCTGCAACTTAACGGGGATCCATGTTCTAAGCTCTTTTACACCAAATTGACATAGGTCTTTGCAACAAGAACATCACACGAAGCTACACACGAAGTTAATTTGATTTTCATTAACATCTGCACACGAATTGGATTCAAACTCTGTCGCGACTGTTCTTCGTGGTGTTCATCATCAATTCGACTTCTTCTGGTAAATTAAACACATGAACATGCACGAAATTACATGGGAAATCAAAGCCCCATGTTTATTTCTATAAACGTTGATGATTTGATGCTCAATTGAACCCAAGAACATCTAGGGTTCGCGGATTTGGGGGTTTCTTTTTGTTAATGTTTAAAACCAATTGGAACCATTGTTTACCGCGGCTACGGCCTTGGTTTACTGGTTAGTCACAAGCCCTCACCACCTTGAGGTCCCGGGTTCGAACCCGGGCACCCTCAACCTATTTTTTAGGGCTTTTTAGGCTTTAAAAAAATACAGAAAAATTTCTAAAATTATAAAAATAATTTTTATAAATCTTGTTTATATTGTTGAGCATCAAATAATTTCTGGATTATATTAAAGTTTTACCAAATTATTTACAAATATGATTTATTTTATAAATATACTTTAAACGAACGGTTTAGAATAATATTTTTGTAATTATTCTTCGTTAATCATACGAACTTAATTACATGTTGAACATCATCGTTACATCAAAATTCATTTCTAAAACACTTAATAATTCGTTAAATGGATTAAAAATATGTTATTTACTTTATAAATTTAATTACTTAAACAAACTCATAATTCTACCAAAACCCTAATCCATATTCGAATATTCGAACGTTAATCATATTATTAACCATAAACTCGTAAATAATAACTAATATTAATTATATTCCTATTAAATGAAATTCAGGTTAACCGAAACCCTAATCGTTGTACGAACATTATTTCCTTGCTGTACAATCAAGGTGAGTCTCACGGCCTCTTTTTTACTTTCTTTCCTTTTGGGGGAGAAAACATGCAAACATATTTTATGAATGGTTTTAGTATTATTGATATCGCCTGTTACGTTAGTGCAAACATACAAACAGTCCTGACACTCTCGAACCGTTAATAATGTGTAGCGAGGTAATACTGAGTAGTACTACTGGGTCTGACAAACCCCGCCCGGGCTAGTCGCGCTAGCATGATTGGAGGTCAAACGGGTGCATTATTGACCTAACATTTGTCACTGTCTTGCGAGACGTGACAGGGAAACAACAAACATATAGGACGCGCAAACAGTCAGCTTCGGTTCGAAATGCTAAGTAATATGATTATAGGCTAGCTACCTATCGATATGCTTAATTACTATACCATTCGAACAGTCGAACAGTTAAAGACAGTCGAACAGTTACAAACAGTCTAACAGTTACAAATAGTCGAACAGTTACAAACAGTCGAACGTTATTTTAAGTCAAACGTTTATTTTTGAACTCATATAGTGTCGTTTGATATGACCGTGTCTGAGATCCTGGTATGTCACACGCCTAACGGTAAAACCCCGTTTGTGGAAATTGAGGGTGTGACAGCGTATTTAATAATTAAACGTCATACCTCTTCTGTTTCAGCCATCATATCCTTAACATTTTGTCCAACATCATCTTCCCTTACTTCTTCCACACCTAGTGAAAACAAATTAATAGAAATTATTATGATACAAATTTAAATAGAATGACACAATAGGATTTGACACAATGATACAATGATCATTGTGTCATATGTAAATACATACTTTCTTGATTTTGACTTTTAGGCTTGGTTTCTCCTTCCTTTGAGTTTTCTTTTCCAATGCCATTGTGTCTTTTTCAGAAATTGTGTCATCCACAGGCATTGTGTCATCAAGTCTTCTTTCAATATCCAAAACATTTCAAAATTAAACACTTCAAGGCTTATTGAAGATGAACTCTTCACAATCTCAAACTCATAAGCATATAAAATCTGCAATTAATAATAACAGTAATTGTGTCATATTCCATTGTGTCATATTCAATTTGGTAATATTAATTTTAGAGACAATATACTCTTACCGCTAGCACAAAAGAGGACCACAAAATAAGCCTTTTCATCAGCTTCCCATATTTGTTTCTGCTTGTTCAAGCAGTTGAATATGTAATCACACCAATCCACTTCCTGAATTTAGGTTTCTTTTGTTAATAACGGTAAAAATCTTTGGTTGATTGTGTTGCTTTTCATAGCCTCTCCTAACACAGTGAAAAAAATTATCAAAAAATTTAGTTGAAACATTCTGCTTGTGTCATTTTTTCTATCAGATACATGCTCAACAAAATTTCTAATGAAAATCCTCCCAGATTCTCCAAACTGACTTCTCCACTCTTTTATTACTGGATCATTAGCATTAGACTTAGCTTGTTCATCAACTTTACACCACCAATAGGTATTCCAAATACTTCATGAATTAAACTTGGTGTTACTTTAAATTGACTTGTGCCGTTGTTGAATATATTTGTCTTGGCATCGTAGTTTTTCAAAATCCAATAACCAAAAGAAGTTGGAATTGTGTACAAGTTCAAGAGTAGAGCTAGTCCAAACCCATTGCTTTAACAACCTTTTTCTGCTTTTTTGTTAGTTCTCCCAAAAAACTGATGAGGTTGTTAAGTGAACATCTCAAGTTAACTTTTTGTCCATTGTATGCAAAAGAGCTCGCTTTTGTTGGGTCTTTAGCAACCTTGAGGCGTTTCTCTTTTCTTACTTGATCAGTGGTTGATTTTCTCTTGCTTAATGCCTTTTCTCTTTTAGATTGTTTTTTGTCCCAAATATCAACCACAAAATCTTTTAACAGCATGCTATCTTGCACATCTATAAAACAATGAATGAGACAACATATCATATAACTTAATAAAGGAAGTAAGTTTTTAATAGAAGAATTATGGTAGACACTAACTTTCAGAATCATCTTAAGGATTATCAATGATTAAAGGGTTTAACTTGTCATTTTTGAATTTAGTGAAATACTTCTTTGCTATTCTTTCACTTTTTCTTTTACGTCTTGGACCTTCACAAAGACACATTATTAGCAGTTTTCATGACACAATGAATCCGAACTATGACACAATAAATCCCCAATCATGACACAATGAACCTTCATAAAGACATGACACAAATATAGATTTTGACACAATCATGCTCGGTTGAAACCCCCCCCAATCATGACACAATGAATCCTCAATCATGACACAATGGATCCCAAATCATGACACAATGGATCCAAATCATGACACAATGATTTCCCAAACCATAATATAATGAACCATTATTAGCATGTTTTCATGACACAATGAATCCCAAACTATGCTCAGTTGAAACACCCCAAATCATGACACAATGAACCTTCACAAAGACATTATTAGCAGGAATCATGACAAAACGAATCCCCAAACCATGATACAATGAACCCCCAATCATGATACAATGAACCCCTAATCATGACACAATGAACCTTCACAAAGACATTATTAGCAGGAATCATGACAAAATGAATCCCCAAACCATGAGACAATGAACCTTCACAAAGACATTATTAGCAGGAATCATGACACAATGAATACCCAAACCATGACACAATGAATCCCCAAACCATGAAACAATGAACCTTCACAAAGACATTATTAGCAGGAATCATGACACAATGAATCCCCAAACCATGACACAATGAACCCCCATCATGACACAATGAACCTTCATAAAGACATTATTAGCAGGAATCATGACACAATGAATCCCCAAACCATGACACAATGAACCTTCCCAAAGACATGACACAATGAACCTTCACAAAGACATTATTAGCAGGAATCATGACACAATGAATTCCCAAAGCATGACACAATGAATCCCCAATCATGATACAATGAACCTTCACAAAGACATTATAAGCAGGAATCATGACACAAAGAATCCCCAAAGCATGACACAATGAATCCCCAATCATGACACAATGAACCTTCACAAAGACATTATTAGCAGGAATCATGACACAATAAATCCCCAAACCATGACACAATGAACCTTCCCAAACCATGACACAATGAACCTTCATAGATTTTGACACAATAATGCTCGGTTGAAATTCCACAATGAAACCCCTAGATCATGACACAATGCATAGTTATATTTGACACAATAATGCTTGATTAGGTTTTACCTGTTTGTGCTTGCTCTTCGATTGGAGTTATTCGTAGTGTTTCTGAATTTATGCTTGTGGTTTTCGAGGTTGCCGAATGTTCAATAGACTTTGAAGACGTTTTCGACGGTACGGGATCCATGCTTACGTTTGAGGTTTTCGTCGGAGATGGTTTTCGAGGTTGGCGAATTGAAAAGACGATGATGGAAGTTTTCGTCGGAGATGGTTTTCAATAGACTTTGAAGACGTTTTCGTCGGAGACGGTTTATTATGTCAAATTACTTTTTTGCCCCTCCACCTGTTAGCAGTTTTCCACTTATTTACATGTTTACCACCGCATTTTTTTGAACCATTGATCTATTTTAATTAGTTGATCCAACGGCAAGAATTACTTCTCACCCAAATGTTGGCTTTGTAGCATATCCCATCTCATTTACTTATTTTCTTTATTTCTAGTATAATATCATAACTAATTTTAAATATATTTACTTATTTTCTTTATTTCTAGTATTATAATATCATAACTAATTTTAAATATATTTTTTCTAATTTTAAAATATATATACTTTTGCGACGTTCTTATTTATCTACATTTAGGATATAAATTTACTTAAAACATGGTCGGGTTAAATATTTAATGTTTATAACTTTTCAAATGTAATACTTTATCAAGTTATGATATGTCATTGCGACATGCTTAGTTTTTTAGTTTTGATATGAATTTGATACCGAGTCATTTCAACGCTTGCCGGGTTTACAGATTCATATTCACTACCACCTTTACATTAGATTTTGTGTTTATATTTTTGTGACGGTTTTTTTATCTGAGTTATTAGAAAAAAATATTCAAAATCAACACGTCGCAGAGTGAGTCAATTACCCAGTAATTACCATTTAACGTGCCCTATTCCAAGCCCTAAGTATGTATAGTGAGACTTCTGCCGCATCGGTTAAGCAGTAACTATATTATTAACCTAAAAGAATGTCCTCCAAATTTCGAGATAATGGTATTTTAAAAGCTTTAATTTTTTATTAGCTTATAAAATCAACTCTTTATTATATTAAGAGTGAAGAAGCAGATTATAAAAATGATAATTACGCATGAAATGCGTAAGAATACCATAAAGTTGAGGCTCAATTTCGTAAACGTAAGCTGCAGAAATATGTCAACGTCAACGATAGCAAAATGTGGGGGCATGAAAATATTTAAAATTGAAGTAAATCTATTTCTTTCACATATCGAACTTCATTCACATCAACGTATACGTAAATGGATATGGTACGCGACCACAACTCCGTATGATCTGTGTTATAGAACTTTTCTTAAAAATGAGTTTTTAACAAAATAGAAAAAATAAGTTTTATTTTGTTAATTGTGTACATAAATAAGTATAACTAATAATTGTTGTTAATATATAAGTTATTACTTTTGAGTATTACTACGTTAGAGTTTCACAACAAAATAAATAGTGTCTAAAATAAAACTAATAACGCAAACGATATATCGATTTTTGAGTTAGATGTTTGAAAAACAAAAGTGTCAAGTTAATTAATATGAATTAATAGAATGAGTCTCATCTCACATAGGATGAGAGATAGAAACTTAAAATGATATATAAGTTAAACGTTGTAATATATATATATATATATATATATATATATAATATATATATATATATATAATATATATATATATATATACATACTAGGTTAGTATCTTGTCTATCACATGGGTTGAATAAATAAAATAATAAATAGTTAGTAGTGAAAAATTACTAATTATAAAACCATATTTTGAGATAAGAGATGATTAAAATTACCTATAAGTAATTACTATACGTAATAAAATAATGATATAATTCCTTTAAAAATTTTTATTTTAGTTTTTTGTTAAAAAATAGAAACTTTTGTTCTAAATCAAACCGTTTTAAGAAAATATCATTTACAAAAATACTCTTATTATAACTCTGAATTTTAATTATTATGGTTCATAAAAATTTTATTTTCTAAAAACACTGCTTTTAAAATATGTATATATATATGTATATATATGTATATATATGTATATATATGTATATATTGTATATATATGTGTAAATATATATGTATATGTATATATATGTGTATATATATGTGTGTGTGTGTATATATATATATACTTTGTACTTACATATACGTAATCAAATTACAATTGGGCTTAAATATGGTTGCGACTATTTATTGTTGTTGATTTTTTTAAATGGATTTGATGAAACTAGAAAAAAGATACATTTAATTTTTATTTAACAATATAATTTATGAGGGATGAGAAAGAAGAGTGAATATAGAAATTTTGATAGTGTTTTCAAAACTAACATTTTAATGTTTCAAATTTACCCGTATATCATTATTATAAACTCTTCTAATTTTAGGTTATATACTAGTAGCCTATTATCTATATCAACTATTGATTAAATAAATCAATGACTTAAATGTGTTTTTTTATAATTTTCAATTATAACATAGTTTTTAATGCACCCTTTGTAACATTTTTGAAATCTAAACCCAAAGCATCCGATGGATAGCGGGAGATTTGGGGTAGCAGTCCATCAGAGAAGGGTCCAAGGGTCAGCAACCCCTGGATGGAGTTGAACTGCAAGGTCAACTCATAATATATGCAATCAAGTTGTTAAGGATAGGACAAAAATCAAGTTTCATATGTACTTCATATACGTAATCAAGTTACAAATGTGCTTACATATACGTACATATGAATATGACTATTCATTGTTAGTTATTTTTTTAAATAGATTTGATGAAGATGAAAAAGATAAAATACATTTAATTGCCTGTTTTAAGAAAATTTAATTTATGAGGGAGGAGAGAGAAGAGTGAATATATGAATTTTGATAGTGTTTCCAAAATGAACGACGAATATCTCTTCATGAGAAAGTTTGGGGGATGGGAGCCGAATAAAGAAGTCTTTTCTGCCCGCACTACTGCTTACTAACATTTTAATGTTCCAAAAATTTGAAGAAAATTAAAGAAAAATCAAATTTGAAGAAGAGTGAAGAAAAATAAAAAATTGAGAAAATAAGGGTGATGTGGTCCCCATCGGAGAAGGGATATGGGGGGCATCGACAAGACTAAGGAGTCAATGGGGGATGACACATGGCTAATGACTAATGGACATATGTTAGACACGTGGACGTCGATGCGAACCACATTGACTATGGATGTGGGACGCAACGCCGAAATGGGCTCGAGACAATGCATGTGCTACACATATCACGCGTGTAGAGGTACATACTATGCGGGTCGAATAGGCTAGCCGACCTCATCTATATAAAGGTGAACATTTTGCTATTTCTTCACATTCCACACCCAAAATCTCACAAACTTAACCTCGGGAATCATGCCAAGATTATTTCTGACCCTTTTTGTAAACCTATACTCGACAACCTGAAACTTCCAAAAGATCTGTAAAACATTCATAGCATAGGAGTAAGCTGCATTACAGACCGAGCAACTCGAAATCTCCCAAGGGAAGGCTCTACTTGATTTAAAGATGAATACGTTCGTTTTTTAAAACGAAACTCGTGAATCCTTGAGATTCACCTTTATTATTAAAAACAAGCATGAATAATAGTTAATTTATTAACCCATGTTAGTGAAATGTAAGACAACTATCAGATTAAGATTGTACGTGTGGTCTGATCAAAATCGATGCACATGTGACCGCCTAAAATGGTTACTATGACTAAGCATGGTTGGTAATGTTTTGATGCTTAAACGATTACAACTCCTAGGCACTGATGGTCTTATGGGTGACCCCATAACAAACTATTACCAGTGTACAACGAAGATCTCGATATGTATATTATCATATAGACCTATAATGGTTAATCTTAAATTAATGTTCTCATGCTTAATTATAAAAATGATTTGCGTGTGATAAATTTTATTCACCAGCATATAACTGGTATTGAGTTTTATACCTTTTACAGGTTAAGGATGATTTAATTTGACTTTAGATCATGCTATATTATAAACTCTATGAGTGTATCTAACGTTGATATAGGAGTTATACAAGATGGGAGCAGAGATGGACGCATCTCTAGTTTTGAAATCATGTGACTTGTAAATACGAACACGATATTTGTAAAGCAATATTATGAATCAAAGTATGATTCACATTTGGAGTTTGAATTGATTTATAAAACAATATTACGATATTGTTTACGAACGAAATTCTGTTCCTAATAAATCACTGAAAATGATATTTTAAATAAAATAATCAAATAATCCTCGATCAGTTCACACGGCCAGGGGCAACCCAAACCTAAGATGTGACAATCATCCCCTACATGTATACATATGTATGTATGTATTTATGTGTAAAATAATAAAAGACATAAATGATAAAACTTTTTTTGTTTCAAACAATATTTTAGTCATTAGCAAGAGAAGAGCTTTTAAGGGGCCCACCCCATAGTATTTATGCCTAATAGTGAAAACTTATATGTATTTCGTTAGAAAAATATACATATAGAGTATAGCCCCCTCATATAATTATAAGAAAAAAAGTTATGACACCTCGTACTTTCAGGTTAACAATGTCAATTCAAAATTCACTATTCCAACGTTCTTAACGTAATTTAATTAATAAATTATTTAACTTGTCATGTGGTTAAAACTAATTAAAGAAGTGATTTATTTAATTAATTAACTTGATTATTTGATTAAACAAATTAAAGCAAATAAATTTTTGGTTTAGGTTAATTTAGTGTTACTTGAGGGGCCATTATATTAGTGGAACAAGTTGAGGGACCATTATGTTAAAAAAAATTAAACCATCTTATAATAACCAACCCTCCCACCCATACGGCCCCACATCGTGAACTTTTTCAATCACCTTCAATTGTGAATTCCATCTTCACCCCGTAACCTTAAATCGCTGCCATCACTTCCTTCGCAAGTTGCACACCTCTGATTACCCTCGGTTACTTGCCACCCCAATCACCGGTCGTCCATCGTTGCAACCCTCGATCAACCGTGGAAGAGCAGCCTACCTCCGCCGGCACAGTCTCCGACTTCCTCCCCTCGGCGCAACGTTTACACCGGCAACTTCTTTCACGCCGCCACTGTTCCGGCGACCCTAGTCTCATTGTTCACAGCCTTTGTCAATCGATAAGGTACGTTCACTAACCGTGTGCGATTAGTTACGGTTTCAACTATGGTTTAGTTGGGGTTCGATGCAGGCTGCGTTAATCGGTTACATACGCGTTCAACGATTTGTGCGTGTGCGTTCTTTATATACACATGTTCTAAGTATATGTGTATGATTTCATGCTTATGGAAGTGTATGTGTGTAAGTCTTTCTGCGTGTATACTTGTATATATGTATGTATGTTCTTGTGTATGTATGTATGTTGATATATATATATATATATATATATATATATATATTTATATATATATATATATATATATATATATGTATGATCGAGTGGTATGTGATTATATATATCATTGTGCGTGTTGTGTCTGCTGTACAGGGGAGGGAAAACGTTTGGGTCTAGGCCGGTGGGTAGTAAGGTTTGGGTATGTGTTTAAACCGTGGTGTGATATAGTGTTTGTGGACTATTTTGTGTAGTTGTGTGTGTGGACTGTGGTGTGTGATTATGTGTGTGAGCTGTGATATGTGTGTGTGAGCTGTGATATGTGTGTGGGTGGATCATCATTATATTGTGTGTGTTATTGTGTGTATATGGGAGTGTGTGCTTCATTGGATGCGAGATCTAGCGGGGGTTAAGGTGTTCATTATGGGTGTATGTATATATATTTTGTATTTTGCAGGGATGTAAAGATGTATATGATAGTTATATAATATGTGGTTGCATATGTATGTGAGTGTAACTCATGAATCTTGCATTGTGTGTTTGTAAGCGCGCACACACACACATATATATATACATATATACATATATATATATATATATGTATGTATGAGTGAGTATGTCATAGTTATGTATTCTCATGTGCATGTATGCATGGTATGTATCTGTGCTTGTTTATGGATTGTGTTTTCTTGTTTTAGTACGTGTTGTGCTCATGCATGTGTAGTGAATATATATATATATATATATATATATATATATATATATATATATATATATATATATATATATATATTAGATGCATGGATTTATATATTATGGGCTGATTATTATTTGTGGGTTGTGTGCATGCATTAGACTATATATAAAAATGGGTTACGCCTTAATAAACTTCTGGAGTTATAAAGTCATATAGTTAAAGCGTATGATGAGTACCTTTATATGTGATCTAGTATTGTTGAAAATAACTGGGAATGGCAAAATACAGATAACCTGTAACCGAGACCTTACGTGAAACCGTATGAACCGTCGTTAATAAACAATATTTAATATTAATTATGTAATAAACGTGCATCCAGGTGGTTCGGAAACTTAATCGTTCATGATTACACTTATTGATTTTGCTGTGCTTTTAAGGTGAGTTTACAACCCTACTTTTACATTATACACTCTTTTTGGCGGAGAGAAAAATGCTGCTTTCATAAACGATATGATACATTAGATTTGTAATACTGCATATACCTGATACTATGGTGTTATACAACGCCTCTTCGGACCGTTAATATGTTAGTAGCGAGGTGCTTGTTAGTAGATCTACTGGGCTTGACAAACCCAGCCCGGGCTAGTCGCGCTAGCTTGACTGGAGGTCACACGGGTTAATGGTTAGCCTGTTTTACAGTGCTGTGGTCGGGATTCCACAGCCGGGGCATACATTATTATTATTAATGTCAGCTCGGTCGCGACTTCATACACATAGTGACTTGCTGTAGGCTAGCTACCTACTTATATGCTTTGATTACTAAATCTGGAATGTTATTACTATTAATTATTGTTATCTGATAAACCTGTAAACTCACCAGTCTTGTACTGATCTTATAATGTTTTCTCACAGGTTGTTGATATGGCACGTCTAGGAGCACCGCACTCATTTATCTTCATCCGCTTTTAAACTGATTTTATGGTTTAATCATGTTTACATTTACCTAAATTGGTTTGGGCGTGTGTTTGCACAGATGTCAACAGTTGTTTAAATGTTTTCAAATTTCGCTTCCGCATTACTTAAACAAAAATTGGTTGGTTTCACTATTATTAAGCAACTTATATGTTTTGTAATTATCGAGTCGTTTGGTGTAACTGATGCATATCAGAGATCCTGGTTATGTCACACGCCTAACAGTAAAACCCTATTCGTGGAAATGGAAGGTGTGATAGATCAGAGCCATTGGTTATAGCGAACTAAATTGACATTGCATCTCATTTGCATTGCATTTAGACTATAGTCGTTGCCTTAGTTACACGCATATAGGCACGTTTAGTTTTGTTTGCTGACTTTGTTTGCTTGCCTTGCTGGGTTGCTTACTGTTACTCGTTCCTGTGAGCGGTTCTTTAAAGAAATGACGTCTTCATCATCTACTCCTTCATCTTCTTCTCGAGGCAAAAGGCCTATCTACTACGATCATGTTCATTCCTCGGAGAACCCATGCGTTTGGCCATTACGTTATAATAATAATGAGAGACTCAATTACGATCAGCCTTTTGCTTTGCCTGAGTACCCTCCGGTTCATAGGTGGGAGTGTTACCCTCAATACATAACCGATCTCATTTTAGAGAAGAATGTACCCCCACCTCCCAAGAACTGACCTCGCACTAGGTTTACTTCTGGTAGGGACCCTAATGCCCATACGTTACCACCACTTCCTTGCCCTCCAGAGTAGGCCATAGCTACTTTGGCAGCCACAACACATTGGGAGCGTAAGTGCGTGGCTGAACTTGAGAAGGAAAACAAGGAGCTGAAGAAGACATCGAGCAAGACTACGAAGGAACTCGAACGACTCAGGACTCGGTTCGATAACTTCATGGGATACTACAAAGACCTGGTGGAACGTTTTAATGGACTGGTCGGGCAGGCCGATAGCAGCGACCAACGACTAGAAAATCTGGAATCCCACGTCTTTGATCAGAATGCAGTACCCGAACCAGAAGAGGAACCCGAAGAAGAAGACCCCGAGGAAGAACCAGAAGAGGCACCCAAAAAAGAAGAAGACTCCGAGGAAGAACCAGAAGAGGCACCCAAAGAGGAGGAAGAACCTGAAGAAGGACCGGAAGAAGCACCAGAGGAGGAAGAAGAGCCCGAGGAACAACCTGATGACGAAGCGGAAAATAGCGACGGATCTGTCAACTCTCACTGATTTCCTTGCGTATTCCTATCCTTTCATTATTTCTTTTATTCCATTGGACTTTATTCTTTTCACACCTATGTTTCCATCCGACCTATGTTTCTGA
Source organism: Flaveria linearis (assembly GCA_024085815.1). Lineage (NCBI taxonomy): Eukaryota > Viridiplantae > Streptophyta > Magnoliopsida > Asterales > Asteraceae > Flaveria > Flaveria linearis. Next base: position 43,200,730 of record CM044015.1, on the reverse strand, counting down.
ATTTTAATATTTGGTTTGATTAATTGTAGACGTATTTATAATTTATTTTGCCAGAAATTATTATTTGAACATTTAGTTATGTGTGCTAAATTCTTTAATTTCTTATACTGTAATAAAGTAAAATATGTTGAATATTTACTTATTATGTATGTTGTGATTTTTAAAGAATGTCTGGAAGAGGCCGTGGACGTGGCGGAGGTAACATTACCATAACGCCTGCGGAATTGACAGCACTAATCAGACAGAATGTCACTGCAGCATTAGCAAGCCAACACCCTCCACCGCAGAACCCTATTGGAAAGTAAAGGTATCCTTACCCCTTATCCAGATCCGCTTGATAGCTTTCCATGACCTAATATCAATTCCAATATCTAATCATTATACTCGATCCAATTTCAAGACAACCGGCTTGCACCTACAAGTCCTTTATTGACTGCAGCCTAACCCATTCAAGGGAACTGAGGGAGCAGTGGAACTGCTCCGTTGGTTTGAAAAGCTGGAGTCAGTGTTTGAGATCTGTAACTGCCCTGCTGAGAATAGGGTGAAGTATGCTACTGGCATGATGGACGGTGCCGCACTGAGCTGGCGGAACACTCAAGTCCAGATGCTGGGCGTCGAAACTGAAAATGCCACAACATGGGAAGACTTCAAGAATCTGCTGAAAGAGGAATACTGTTCCAGAGATGAAGTGCAAAAACTGGAAACCGAATTTTGGAACCTGAAGATGGTAGGTTCTGAAATTGAAGCCTACACAACTCGTTCTCACGAGTTGGCTACTTTGTGCCCTACTATGATCAACCTGGCTTACAAACGGGTTGAGATGTACATCGATGGGCTAGTTCTGGAAATACAGAGCATGGTCACCACTGCTAGACCAGCTACCATTCAGGAGGCTATCCGACTGGCATACAAGTTGACAAATCAGGCCGTCGCGCAGGGCAAGCTGCCCCCGCGCGGTACTGCATGTGGTTCCAATGAAAACAAGAGGAAATGGGAACCTTCTGCCAGTGGGAAGCAATCATCATCCCCCACTCATCAGCAACAACAACACAAGAAGTTCAACCAGTCACAACCTACTCATGACACGGGCAATTCTGGTGGTTATCATGGCAATCTTCTGAAGTGCAACAAATGTAAGTTCCATCATACTGGGCAATGCAAAAGGAACACTTACGAGAGGTGCGGAAAGTTTGGGCATGTTGCCAAAATTTGCAGGGTGAATCTCTCTGGAAAAGCACCTTAGCAACAGCAAAACTACAATCAGACTAGGTGTTATGAACATGGTCAACCCGGTCACTTCAAGAGAGAATGTCCGAAACTAAAAAGAAATGGTAATAATGGTGCTGCTGATAAGCCAAAAGACAACAACAATGGTGGTGGCGGTGCTAGAGGCAGCGCTTTCATCATGGGCTCAGGTGAGGCTCGAAACGACCCTACTGTAGTATTTGATAAGTTCACTATTAATGGATGTTATGCCTCTATTCTTTTTGACTCTGGTGCTGATAAGAGTTATGTGTCCACTAAGTTTAGTAAAGTACTAGGAATGGTACCTACTGACTTGAGTCCCGAGTATGCCATAGAAATAGCTGATGGTAGGAAGATAACGGCAACCCATTGTTAGAAACTGTAAGCTAGGTTTGTCTTGTCACACCTTCCACATAGACCTCGTTACTGTCACACTCGGTAGCTTCGATGTAGTAGTCGGAATGAATTGGTGATCCAAGAATAACGCTGAGATCATTTGCACGGAGAAGTTGATCAAGTTACCCATTTCGAGTGATGAGATTCTTACAGTTGAAGGTGATAAGGTTGGTGCTATGGTAGGAATCATTTCATATCTGAAGGCTCAGAAATGTCTCAGGAAAGGGCATTTCGCTTTGTTGGCACTTATTACTGAAACGAAGGAGGATGAAAAGCATATCAAAGATATAGAGGTTGTTAGAGACTTTCCCGCGGTATTTCCTGAAGACCTATCTGGTCTTCCTCCATATCGACATGTGGAATTTCAGATCAAGTTAGCACCTGGAGCAACTCCGATCGCTCAGGCGCCGTACCGCTTAGCATCAAACGAATTACAAGAGTTGTCTAAACAATTACAGGAATTGCTAGACAAGGGATTCATACGTCCCAGCTCTTCACCCTGGGGAGCTCCAGTGCTTTTTTAAGAAGAAAGATGGAACCTTCAGGAAGTGTATTGACTACCGGGAGTTGAACAAGGTGACGATCAAGAGCAGATATCCACTCCCACACATTGATGACGTGTTTGACCAATTGCAGGGATCAAACTACTATTCCAATATTGATTTGCGATTAGGTTATCATCAGTTGAGGGTTCGAGTGGAATACATCTTCAAGATGGCGTTCCGGAATCGCTATGGGCACTATGAGTTTGTTGTAATGCCTTTCGGACTGACCAATGCCCCAGCAGTTTTCATGGACCTCATGAACCGTGTCTGCAAGCCTTATTTGGATAAGTTTGACATTGTATTCATTGATGATATACTGATCTACTCTCTATAATAAGGAAGATCATGAGGAACACTTGAGAACTATTCTGGATTTGTTGAGGAATGAACATCTTTATGCAAAGTACTCGATGTACGACTTCTGGATGCGTGATGTGCAATTCCTTGGGCAAGTGGTAAACGAAAAGGGTATACATGTAGATCCTTTATGTGACGACCCTAAAAATTCTTTTAGTATATTATATTACAATCACGATTAATGTATTGTTTAGTATGTATATATTATGGATATACATATACAGGTTGGCATTATTCATGTGTGTGTACATTTATATATCCAAAATGCACAATAACGTATATATATACAAAATTTTACGTGTGCATGTCTGAATACATGGGAAATTCTTAGTAATATTTGTATATATGTACGATTGATATGTGTATATATATATATAATTTACTTCTTATATGTATATATATGTACTTTAATTAATTGTACATATTATAAACACATGTATATGCGTATGCGTATTAAGAATAGCTAGTATATATGTTTGGTATGTATGTATACTTATAAAGCTTACTTATATATATATCTATGAGTATATATAGGTATATATGTATGTACATATTAACACTAAAACTAAAAACTAAAACCAAAAACTAAACCCAAACCACCTCTCGGTTAACACCAACCTAAACCACCTTTCGACTAAAACCACCAACCCAAACCACCAAAGAAACACCACCCGAAACCACCATGCCACCATCCCATGCATACACCGATTCACACCATCGAAACCGCCACCATACCACCTTATCCTACTATTTAGATACCCATGTGGTTAAGTAAACTTGTCTCACTTTTCTTCCTCCCCAAAGCTGCCACCCATGCCTTGGTTTTTCTTGTTTTCACACACCATATTACCACCATAATCATTACTAGAAGTACTAGGTGGACAACTTTTGAAAACACATTCATGCACCTCGTTTTCTTGCAAGGTACTAACATCTCTATGGACACTAAGCCCATACCTATAGGTGACACCTCATCCAAGAGTTATCATGACTAAGAAATAGGTGTCAAGCTCTTAACTAGAGCATGTGTGAATAAGATTTCTTTAAAACTCTTGGACAAAAAGCAAACCATCGCCACCTTGCCCTTGTCTCTCCCTCTCTCGGTTTTATCTCACACACACCACCCACAATCGACCACCATCATCTTTAGCTACCCACTGCCCCTTCCTCCATCAAGTACAAACATCAACACCACCACCCTTCTGTCCCATAATCTCTCTATCTCTCGGGTTCACTGGAAATAACAACCAACAACATCAACAAACAACAATAACAAACAACCGGCAACCATAACAACAAACAACAAACAAGCACAACCACACACCACCATCACCTGCCATCATCAGCCACCACCTCCAAGGATGTCTCTCGGATTCAAGAATCAAGCCTACCATCAATCAATATCCCAAAGGTTATTAAATAATTTTTGGTTACATATATGTTACAAATATTATTAGTTTTGGTGTTCAAACACCAAAACCAATTTTAAAAGTTTTAGTTCATGAATCTTAAGTGATGAGTTGCAAAAACTCAGAAACTTATGATTAAAAAGAGATATTTGAAATTACAAAATTAATCTTATAATTAGTCAAGAAAAATCAAATAAATATTAAATGAAAGTGATTGTGGGAATAAACATTGAAAAATTCCTATTTTTATACTGAAATACTAAACTAGAAACTTTGATAAAGTTTTGATAAGTGAAATAATTTATATAAATTATTTTATAATAGAAAATAGAAGAAAATATCAAAAATAGAAATAAATTTGGGAAAATTCTAATAAATTTACAGAATGATCCTTTTGAGGTATAAAAGCCTTTGGAATTATTTCAGAATATTATTCCTTGTTATAATAAAGATATGAATTTTTATATGTTCTACAGCAGATAAATCATAATAAATAATTAAAGTGAATAATAAATTCTAATAAAATCATAAATGTAATATCAAATATGATACTACAGAATATATAATTTCCATAAAATTTTGGAATAGTATAAGTATTTTTACTAAAAATTTTAATTATTGTGAAAATTTCAGAAACTAATATGTTATGATCTGGACTTTGGGATAATTATATGATGACTGATTTTATAGAAGAAATGTTCTGTAAAATTTTGGGAATTTTTCGTGAAAAGAATCTATTTTTAATCAATTATGGGAATGTTATGAAATTTACAGAAAATAATATGTTAAGATTTGGATGCTATAGAAATTGTGTGATGTTACTGACTTTTTGGACAAAATTGTATGTATTTTTGAGGATTTAATGGACAGCAGTAGGTTTTGATGAATTTTGGGAATATTGTGGGATTTATCTAAAATAATCTGTTGGGAATTTGATGTTGTAAAAATTATGAGAAGCTAAAAACTGTCCAAATTATGTTCTATAAAATTTTGGTAATTTTGGATATCAGTAGCTATTTTTGTGATTTTTGAGAAGTTTGGAATAAATCACAAACTATTATGGATTAAGAATTTTTAGAGGCCCGAAGGTATTTCTATTAATATTTTACAGTCAATGAAAACCAGAAAAATATTTGAAGTATTGTCTGACACTGTGAACTATCTTGTTAGGTTCAAGTGAGAAGACACGGTGAGTTCATAGCCCCATTTTCAACCGTTTGATATTCAGTAAAGTTTTGGGGGAAAAAGTATACTGTTGGGTTGATATATTATTTTGAAAATATTTTTGTTTGCTTACTGTCATTTGCGACACAACTATTAGTTCGAATGAGGAACCGGTCAATAATATTGGTAGCGCTACTTAGGAGAATATTTGCACTAACCGGATGAGGGTTACTGCAATTTTCCTGCATCTAACCGAATGGGGTTTAGGATGTAATATTATCTGATTTTATTATTTCGTGACAGTATGATTATGTTGTGAGCAGGTTTGGTTGTAATTGATACATCAACAAAATATTTGTCTAGATTAAACCTATGTTCTCACCAATATTTTTGTTGACTGGTTTAGTATACTTTTTCAGGAAACAATGAGTAACACTTTTGACCTTAGCTTTGAAGCGCACAATGGTTGGGGAGAAGTGGTAGGAAGGGTTTGTGTCACATTAACTGTCAACATTGTTGATGGTAGTGTGTATGTTGATGCACACTTCCACCGTATCTGAAGACATGCTGTAGTTTAATGATGTAGTAATAAGATTATATCTAATTTTAGAATTTATGTATAAGATATAATCACGAATATTATGAATAAATGCATGTCCTACTTTTTTGTTTTAAGCATATGTCTTTAATATTTGTTCCGCTATAATTAATGTACTCTGATAAAGCAAGTCACACCCAAACCGCATTTCACGCTTCCGCCGGGATGTGACACTTTAAAGTTGAAGCAATGAAGGATTAGCCCGTACCGAAAACGCCTACTGAGGTGCGATAATTCCTTGGTCTGGCAGACTATTACAGGCGGTTTATTAAAGGATTCTCAAAGTTGCCACAACCTTTAACTGCCCTAACCCACAAGGGAACCGTCTACAAATGGGGCAACAAAGAGGAAACAGCCTTTTAGACACTTAAGGACAAACTCTGCAATGCACCGACCCTAGCCCTACCAGAAGGAATTGATGACTTTGTTGTTTACTGTGATGCATCCATCTAGGGTTTGGGGTGTGTACTGATGCAACGTGACAAAGTCATAGCTTATGCATCTAGACAACTCAAGGTGCATGAGAAGAACCACACAACGCATGATCTGGAACTAGGATCAGAAGGAACTGAATATGCGATAACGCCGATGGTTAGAATTACTCAATGATTATGACTGTGCGATCAAGTATCATCTGGGTAAGGATAATGTGGCAGCTGATGCCCTTAGTCGTAAGGAAACCCTAAAGCCTCGTCGGTTGCGCACATTGCAAATGACTATACACTTCGACCTACGGTGAGAACCTGAAAGCAGAATCCATGCGAGGCATGGAGAAACAGTTGGAGATCAAAGCTGATGGAATCCGTTATTTCATGGAACGGATCTGGGTACCACAGTATGGTAATTTGAGAGAGCTGGCAATGGATGAATCTCATAAGTCACGTTACTCGATTAATCCAGGCTCAGACAAGATGTATCAGGACCTGAAGGAGTTTTCCTAGGGGCCGAACATGAAAGCTGAGATAGCCACATACGTAAGTAGATGCCTAACTTGTTCCAAAGTTAAGGTGGAATACCAGAGACCATCAGATTTACTTCAGCAACCGGAAACATCAGTATGGAAATGGGAACGGATCTCAATGGACTTCATCACGAAGTTACCTAGGACTCCCAGCGGATGCGATACCATTTGGGTTATAGTAGATCGCTTAACGAAATTGGTACACTTTCTGGCAATTCGAGAGACAGATCGAATGGACAAGCTGACACGTATCTACTTAAGGGAAATAGTCTCTCGGCATGGCGTGCCAATATCTATCATATCTAATCGTGACGCTCGGTTCACTTCTTATTTCTGGCAATCATTACAACGATCATTGGGAACGCGGCTGGATATGAGTACTGTGTATCATTTGCAAACCAATGATTAGAGTAAGCGTACGATCCATACACTGGAAGACATGTTGCGTGCCTGTGTGATTGATTTTGGCAGCAGTTAGGAAACTCATTCACCATTGGTTGAGTTCTCCTATAATAATAGTTATCACACCTCGATCAAGGCCGCACCATTTGAGGCATTGCATGGATGTAAGTGCCAATCACCTATCTGTTGGGCGGCAGTTGGAGAAAGCCAACTTACAGGACCTGAACTTGTGCATGAAACGATTGAGAAGATCATACAAATTCGTAACCGTATGGCAGCAACACGTGATAGACAGAAGAGCTATGCTGACAAGCGTCGTAAACCATTGGAATTCCAGATTGGTGACAAAGCGCTCTTGAAAGTCTCGCCTTGGAAAGGTGTAATAAGCTTTGGAAAGCGGGAGAAACTAAACCCTAGATACGTTAGGCCATTTGAGATTACCAAACGAGTTGGCCCAGTGGCCTACGAATTGAACTTACCTGAAGAACTCAGTGGAATACACAACGTGTTTCACGTATCAAATCTAAGGAAATGTCTGGCAGATGAATCACTTGTCGTTCCATTAGAGTAATTGAAAATCGATAAACAACTTCGTTTCGTTAAAGAACCAGTGGAGATCATGGATCGAGAAGTCAAAACCCTAAAGCGTAGCAAGATTCCTATTGTGCGTGTTAGATGGAACTCTAAGCGTGGACCAGAATTTACCTAGGAACACGAGGATTAGATGAAGAAGAAGTACCCATAACTATTCAAGGATTAGGCTTCCACTTCTTAAGGTACTACTTTTAAAATATCGCTTCTTTAAATTTCGAGACGAAATTCCCTTCAACAAGGGGATGATGTCGCCACTCTCGCAAAATCTACATTCCTTACGAAACCTTATATTTCTTTATTTCGAGTTTGTTTCAGAAACTCTCAGAAACCCTAACTTGTCTATGTTCCGGATAACTGACTAGCTTGCTCACTACGTTCAGCTTAACCATGACAACTCGGAAAATTTCATTACCTTTAATTAAACTATGGGGTTTAAACTGTAACATCTCGTATTTTTATTAATTAAAAGTTAATTTTATAAACAATTAAGTTTAAATACGTTGATGTTAATTTCAACAATAATAATAATAATAATAATAATAATAATAATAATAATAATAATAATAATAATAATGATAATAATAAGAAATTGCTATTAATAATTTGTAAGAATTATTAAGAAAATAAATATGTATAAAAAAATTTGATTTAAAAGTCTAGGGGGTAATTTTGTAATTTATGAAACTTGAAATTAAAGTTTCTAACATAAATTAATAAACCCTAAACTACAGGGACCAAATGTGTAATTTCTTAAATCCCAGCCCCCCACCCCGTCGACCCTCTCCCTCTCCGGCCGATCTACGGCCATACTCCGACGACCCCCAACGCCCAAATTAACCGATTTCAATCCAATCAAACGCACCCGACACACTCACATGGAAGATTCGAACTTGTACCCCACTATGATTTGAAAATTTAAGTGCGATTTATAACCCAACCCAACCACCCCGCTTTGGCCGAAAGCTCATCCACGATCGCGCACTAACACGTTATAATAATGCAATTAATCGAATGTGAACGAATTTATATCTGTCACTAATCGAATTCCATATTCAATTCCATATGAAATAAGCACAAACACCACCATCGATCACCCTCATTACCTGCGACCTGCAACATAGTCGATTTCCACCTTCTGAGTTTTATTTACGCAATTGATAGAGGGCTTTAGATCATAGAGGTCATTAGAAACTTCCTGTGGAAGGAATTCGATTATCATCAACGTTTGCCACTGAAATCGATCCTTGTATAGCCGCGACCTGTTCTTGGTGTCACTTGCTTCAATTCGAATTCAAATCGGGTAATTGAACATACCTAAACACTCGTTTTTACATGGGGAATAAAACCATGATTTCAGATGCTCACAAAATCGAATTGAACTTCAATTTGGATCAAAGGTGAATTAGGGTTCTTGATTTGGGGAAACTCTTTGAGTTGTGTTTAAAACTAAAGGAACCAGGATCTACCGCGGCTGTATGCCTGGTTCACTGGTTCCCCTTTCACATGCTTACCTTGAGGTCCCGGGTTCGACCCCGGGCACCCTCATTTATTTTTTTTAAAGGCTTTTTGGACTTTAAAAAATATATAAAAATTCCTAAAAATTATAAAAATAATTTTATAAACTTCCTTTATTTTAAAAATCATCAAATGAATTTCTGGAAATTTATTTAGTAAAACATCTTAACATTTTTATGTAAAACATTATTCTCCCAACTATTTAGGTTATTTTCTTATAAAATGTACTTTAATAAAATTAGCAAATAATTATTGGTCAATACATTATTTTGATTAATGTCAAAACATGTTCATTGCAAATAATTATAAAAACTTATTTACACCTTACGTTTAAACTTTATTACAAGTGATTTAGATTCATATCATTTCCTTATATTAAATTGCATTAATAGTATAACCCTTTTCCATTGAAGTAAAATATACGTGGTTCCATTATTTAATTTTACTTATCTATCAAAGCCCCAAATTCCACTTGAAACCCTAATCCTCGTCAATTTGTTAAATTTAATATTAAACTTAACCCTTGTAAACTTATATATATATATATATATATATATATATATATATATATATTCTTAGGTACCTTGTGAGGGATTGCGTTGAAACGTTTATAATCATCATCCTTATACTTATTTGCCAAGTGAGTTCATACTTAACTATTCCCCTTTTTAATCATTTAAATATTTTAGGAGGAATATATGTTGTAATTGAAATTTCAAATTATTTTTTTGTATTATGTTAAATAATAATTGATCACATTTATGATTACATATGGTTATAATGAAAACCCTTCTCTGTATACTGTACTATTAATAAGCAGGGATTTTTTGGATAGTACTATCAGGGTATGACTTACCCCCACAAAGGTTTGGACATGTGGTCCTTACCAAGATGGACAAAGATCTTATAAGTCATTCGGGATGACTGTTTATATTGAGAAGGTAGATGTGCACTATGTGTAAAGTTTGCCATTATAGTTCCACTTACAACCCATATAAGGATAAATGTAAAGGAGGATTTACTCCCTCTGATTTGAAATTATTATAACTAATATAATATACACATAAAAAGGATAATAAACTATGATACATGGGCAATTCCTATGTGAAGGATTTGTTGGGTTGTACTTAGTTAGTATGTGGGATAGCGGGTTCACCTTATAAAAGGGTTCTGACAGGCTATTCATATACAAAGTGATACCAGTGGGTAGTTTATACTCACACTTTTACAGTAAATCCTACTTTGATGATAATTAATGGTTTATCATTTATGTTTTACTCACCTATGAACTCACCAACCCTGTGTTGACACTTGATTTTACGTGTATTCTCAGGTATCTACTAGGAGCTTATGGACATGCACGTAGGATCATATAAGAGCTCAAGATACATATTGCTATTATTTGAGATATGATTAGACGTATCGTTAAGAAACAATCTATCTTTTATTTCCGCTACGTATAATATTTATTACTCTGAATATTAATGGAATGATTATCTAAAATTCATCATATAGATAATTGCATCTCATATGTGACTAATGTGTTCGGTCCTGTTTGTTCACTCCTCCGTGATAAATTCCAGACCCGGAATTTGAGGGTGTGACATTAACGTTCATTGGCTCCGTGTTTTAATTTTCAGGACGAAAATTCTTTCAAGAAGGGGATAATATGACACCTCGTACTTTCAGATTAACACTGTCAATTCAACCTTCACTATTCCAACGTTCTTAACGTAATTTAATTAATAAATTATTTAGCTTTGTCGTGTGGTTAAAACTAATTGAAGAAGTGATTTATTTATTTAATTAACTTGATTATTTGATTAAACAAATTAAAGCAAATAAATTTTTGGTTTAGGTTAATTTAGTTTTACTTGAGGGACATTATGTTAGTGGAACAAGTTGAGGGACCATTATGTTAAAAAAAATAAATTAAACCATCTTATAATAAACAACCCTCCCACCCATACGGCCTCACATCACGAACTTCTTCAACCATCTTCAATTGTGAACTCCATCTTCACCCCGTAACCCTAAATCGCTGCCATCACTTCCTTCGCAAGTTGCACACCTCCTATTACCCTCGGTACTTGCCACCCCAATCACCTCGTCCATCGTTGCAACCCTCAACTGTGGAAGAGCAGCCTACCTCCGCCGGCACAGTCTCTGACTTCCTCCCATCCGCGCAACACTTACACCGGCAACTTCTTTCACGACGCCACTGTTCCGGCGACCCTAGTCTCATTGTTCGCAGCCTTTTTCAATCAATAAGGTACGTTCACTATCCATGTGCGATTAGTTACGGTTTCAACTATGGTTTCGTTGGGGTTTGATGCGGGCTGCGTTAATCGGTTACATACGTGTTCAGCGGTGTGTGCTTGTGCGTGCTTTGTATATACACATGTTCTACGTATATGTGTATGATTCATTCTTATGGAAGTGTATGTGTGTAAGTCTTTCTGCGTATATACTGTATATATGTGTGTATGTTCTTGTGTATGTATGTATGATCGAGTGGTATGTGATTATATATATGGTTGTACGTGTTGTGTCTGCTGCACAGGGGAGGGGAAACGTTTGGGTCTAGGCTGGTGGGTAGTAAGGTTTGGGTATGTGTGTGAACCGTGGTGTGTGATTGTATGTGTGTGAACCGTTGTGTGATATTGTGTTTGTGGACTGTGGTGTGTAATTGTGTGTGTAGACTGTGGTGTGTGATTATGTGTGTGTTTCGTGATATGTGTGTGTGAGCCGTGATATGTGTGTGGGTGGATCATCATTATATTGTGTGTGTTATTGTGTGTATATGAGAGTGTGTGCTTCATTGGATGCGAGATCTAGTGGGGGTTAAAGTGTTCATTATAGGTGTATGTATATATATTTTGTATTTTACAGGGATGTAAAGATGTATATGATAGTTATATAATGTGTGGTTGCATATGTATGTGAGTGTAACTCATGAATCGTGCATTGTGTGTTTGTAAACACACACACACACACATATATATATATATATATGTACGTGTGAGTATAACATAGTTATGTATTCTCATGTGTATGTATGCATGGTATGTTTATGTGCTTGTTTATGGATTGTGTTTTCTTGTTTTAGTATGTGTTGTGCTCATGCATATGTAGTGAATATATATATATTTTAGATGCATGGATTTATATATTATGGGCTGATTATTATTTGTGGGTTGTGTGCATGTATTATACTATATATAAAAATGGGTTATGCCTTAATAAACGTCTGGAGTTATAAAGTCATATAATTAAAGCGTATGATGAGTACCTTCATATGTGATCTAGTATTGTTGAAAATAACTGGGAATGGCGAAATACAGATAACCTGTAACCGAAACCTTACGTGAAACCGTACGAACCGTCGTTAATATTTAATATTTAATATTAATTATGTAATAAACGTGCATCCAGGTGGTTCGGAAACTTAATCGTTCGTGATTACACTTATTGATTTTGTCGTGCTTTTAAGGTGAGTTTACAGCCCCACTGTAACATCTCGTATTTTTGGTAAATAAAAATTAACTTTGTTAAATTCTTGTAAAGACCTTTATGTCGTTTGTGAAACCTTGAGGGTTTGTTATGTTTGTCTAGCTAATTTAAAAGTTATTTAATTATTTAAGTAATAATAATAATAGTAATAATAATAATAATAACTATAATATTAAAAATCATAATAATAATACTAATAAAAGTAATAATACAAGTAATTACAACTTTTGCGTATTATGATAAATGTTCACTTAATTAAAACTTATAAAGGTTAAACAATTAATAAGTTATAAATAAAATTTATAAAATTTAAATAACTCATAAGCTTAAATAAGTTAGGGGGCATTCATGACAATTCAGAAACTTTAAACATAAAGTTTTACATAAAATAATAAGAACTTGAAATTACAGGGACCATTTGTGTAAATTTGTTGTTAATCCAAGCCCCCATCCCTTTCCCTCCCGTTTTTCCGGTCACCGGACTGGCGAGCCTCCGGCGAGTCCCAAAACCCCGAGAAACACTCGATTTCGACACAATTTAACACCCCGACTATACCACGAGAAAGATCCGAACACTATGCCCACTTTAATTTAAAAATTCAAAGTCGTTTAGTGCGATTTAAGCACCGAACCAACCACCCCGATTTTCGACCATTAACGCGCACTACACACTTTAATGATTAAATTAACTTCGTACTAACGAACTTTGAACCGTTTATAAGCTTCCTTTGAGTTCGATTTCATCCGAAACACACACGAACACCACCTTCGAACACCTTCCCAGTCGCGGACTTGTTCTTCGTCTGTTCATCACCAATACATCATCGAATCTGGTAATTAAATACATGTACTTGCTCGATTTTTCATGGGGAACAAAAGCCCCATGATTGTAGATGCTATCAAGATCGAATCGACCTTCAATTTGATTCGGATCAAACTAGGGTTCATATGAATCGGGGTTATTGGGTATTTGTGTTTAAAAGATTTGGAAACCGGGGATTACCGCGGCTGTATGCCTTTGGTCCACCGGTTCAATGTTCCCATTACATCCAAGAGGTCCCGGGTTCGACCCCGGGCACCTCCATATTTTTTTAAGGGCTTTTAGCTCAAATTAATTTTACAGAAAATTTTTAATAAATATAAAAATTGTTTTTGTAACTTTTAATATTTTTCGGATCACCAAATAATTTTCTGTATTTTTCTATTAATTTTAAAAATTAAATAATTGTTTTAAAAACATTTTGAAAATATTATTTTTGGTTAAATCCTATTAAAAATGGGTTTCAACTAATAAATTTATTTCGGTTCAAACGTTATTCTTTTAAAATCATAGTTTATTTAAAACTTATATTTAATCCTTATATGTTGATACAAATAAGTTCTTTTAAAATAACTAAATAATTATTTATGTAAAATTGAAACAATAAAATCTTTATAATATTAATAAGCATTATTAATTAAAACTTTATCATGATAATTGTAGAAATTATATATTTTATAATTTCACAAATTAATTACAAATATTATTTTCTTATAAACTAAAGGTTAGGTTAATAATTTGTTATTAATCAAAACATTATTCTAATTACCCTATATATTTAAAAACAAGTTCAAATGAACAGTATGAACAGTATCAGGGGTAAAATTGGAATTTCAACCAATGCGGTGTTCGAGGTTAGAGAGAGAGCGGAGGTGGGAGCAAAGGTCGATGGAGGTGGTGCCCTTCAACAGACAACAGAGCAATCATAAAATAATTGACACGGCCACCGCCACCAGTACCGCCTCGCCTAGGTTGTCTCTAGATGTTGAGGAGAGAAGAAAACCACTACACCGCCAGCTATCTCCACCCATCACTCCTGACCCACCACTGAGGCCGACGACCGCCATCCCTGTCGGATTTGTAGCGATTAACACCGCTGTTAAACCCCTTCTTCAGATCTACATCTCCTTTGCCTTTCTTTGTTATGTATATATTATATGTTGATGGAATTGAAACAAGGTTGAGTTAATACGTCACCTGATGTGTTGCAGTGCAGATTAATATATACGAAGGAATTGAAGAGGGAGACGAGCACACAGAAGACGAAGAAGAAAAGGAGGGAGGAGGAGATGGGGGTGTGATATATAGATGAGGTGAACAATTAATCAATTAATTTAAACAGAAAAAGAAAATAGGGGAAGGGGTGCGTGTGAGAGAGAGATAGAGAGATAGTGGGAGACAAGAAGTGTGAGGCCTGCGCAAAAGAAAGCATTTAAGAAATGGGGATCACGTTGGCGGTGCCTGTGGGCAGCAATCTCATCGGTATTCTCACCCGCTCTCTATAAATATCAAATAATATTTCTTTTCTAAAATTTGTGAAATTATTATATATTACCCTATATATTTAAAAAGCAATGGAAATGAACAGTGGAAATGAACAGTATGATGTAAAGTACGTTTCACGACCTGTGACCAAATCGTTAAGTTTAATTTACCGGTTTGGTTTATTGGTTGATGATGATTTATGTTTGAATGATGATATTTGGTGTGGACCTGTGGTCTTCATGCTAATTGAATTATGAATTGTCCAGAAGGGAAAGTGAAATTAATCACGCACGTTAATAATTTAAGTTTAAATCATTAAGTATGCCCACATGGTTGACTTTTGGAGTCAAGTTATGCATGTACTATTTATATGTTCCAGTCGATGATGACGAGTTCAAACTCATTCGAGACTTTTGTTGTTGGTTAATTCCTTTATAGTTGACGCATCATGTGTTGGTTGATATGGATTAGGCGATGACGAAAGAAAAAAGGTTGTTATGTTCATTGTTTGGGCGTGGCAAACGATTGTTTGCAGCCACAATGAACGACCCACATCTGAGCCTTTCAATCCGCATTTACTTTATTAATCTGTTACATTTATTTATTAATTTGTTATTATTTTCGTTATTATGTGGATGTATCCGCAATTGTAAATTGATACTGTTGGTTTTAGCCGCGTACTGTCTTTAATGGTCAATTAACAAAGTAATATGGAAGAATATTCGTACGTTAACTGACGATTATAATATTGTACGTTAATACATGTATAATGTGAACGAAAAATAAATTCGCTCAACGTGCGTGCTGGATATCAACTAGTTATTTTTAAATAGTAAAGATGTATTACTTAAATGAATAGTCCTTTTAATTGAACCAAAACATAAATGATTATGTTAAAAACGTATTACTTATAAAACCCCAAATTCTTATCAAAACCCTAGTTCGCGTTTAATCATTAAACCTTATTATTAATCTAAATCTTAAAATATATATATACATGTTTAGGTACCTTGTGAAGGAGTTCATTGGAACATCGATCATTATCTTATTTAATCATCTTGTATACATACTTATACGCCATGTGAGTTTCACGGCCCCTTTTTATGTTTATACAATTGTTTTAATCTTTTCCAAACATGGGGGAAAAGTATGCTCACACGTTTTTAATACTGTACAACATACATACTGTAACATCCCGTAATTTTCGTTAAATAAAACTTAATTTTATACGTTGATGTAAATTTCAACAATAATAATAATAATACTAATAATAAATAATAATAATAATAATAATAATAATAATAATATAATAATAAAATTTCTATTAATAATTTGTAAGAATTATTAAGAAAATAAACAAATATAAATAATAATAATAATAATAATAATAATAATAATAATAATAATAATAATAATAATAACAATAATAATATAAAATTTATTAAAAACTAAACCCTAAAAAGTTTAGGATTGAAATTGTAATATTTAAAACCTGATTTAAAAACTTTACACATGAAATAATAAACACTGCAAAGCTCAGGGACCGAATGTGTAAATTTTAAAAATCCCAACCCCTTCCCCGTCGATTTCCCCCTCTCCCCTCCGGCCACTATTCCGGCTGTCACACCCTCAAAATCCACGTGCGGAGTTTTACCGCGAGGCGTGTGAACAAACCAGGATCACAGTCGATAGTTACTCGAAACGACTCTATATGTCATCTTTAACATAAATCAAACCAGAGTTCAAACTTTTAAAATCGTGCGGAAGCGTATAGTAATTAAAACAAACCCAAAACGTAAAATATGTAACATGGCAAAACATGTGCCAACCAACTGTTTAAAATAACCCAAAATGTAAAGATAAACAAATGTATCATTATTTATGTCGTAGTATGCATGCTGACTCGTGCAGTGCTCCTATCGGCAATCCGGATTAACCACCTGAGAATAGCATACTAAAAGTCAACACAATGGTTGGTGAGTTCAAGAGTTTGCGTTTAAACATAACAGTTTAACAATCGAGATATATATAAGCATGTGTATTGTAATAGATAGCTAGTCCATTAACAAATAGATATTAATACATAGTGATTTCGCAATTGAAGCTGACTGTGATATGTTTGCCTCCTATCACGACTTTACCATATAGTGACAAATGTACAAAGGACAAATTGCACCCGGTTGACCTCGAGTCACACAGGTGGGGCTTGTCAGACCCAATAGTACTACCCAAGTTTCCCCGCTATTCAATATTAACAATTCGAAAGTGTGAAACTTTATCATGGTAAACAACACTATATTAATATCATACACATCTTGAATATAAAAAGCGTTTGCAACATTACCAGTATGCTATCTCCCCCAAAAGAGATTAAGTAAAACAGTGGGGCATGAACTCACCTGATACGCGTGATAGATATCTAAGGCTTAACTTGACAAAAACGAGTGGAAAGACAACCCTCAAAGATTACCTAGAATACACAAGTACATAAGTACATGTACACAAAAATCCCAAGGAACTCTAAGTGCTTTACAATCAAAGAACTCAAGGTTTTATAAAACAAACACATTTGACCTAGTTGACCCGTTTGACCCATTGGTGACATTATGTGTTGTAAACCGTTTAAATAGACATGAGCATATATCATACAAGTCATGTAAGTTCTTAGCATCTAGCATACTCAGTGTATCCATAACACAACTAGTGTATCATATAAAAGGTCAGATCATGCATAACCTACTTATATGACCTATAACCATGAATTAGCAAATACGGGTCAAAACATATAATCCACCAAATAATCATCCATACTAACTACAACACATTCAATATGCCCAATACATACCACATACATCAAGATGATTGATTTCCAGTCCCAAACATGATGTCCTAGTTACTAACCAACATACAAAACCAGACATGATCATCAAAGTACATAAATCACCCAATAACCAAATAAACATTCCATACAACCCAATTAATAGATTCTATCACATTAGGTGTCCATAACAATCATTCTAGCATGATCCTAATGCCATGAACATGTCAATTTACTAATATCCAATGTTCATGCATAATAAAGTTTCCCTTTTTGAGAAAGTTCATCCCAAAATCTAATAAACACCCAATGTACACATAATTCATCAATAATATACTATTTCAAGCTCATAACAACAACCAAGCATGATCAACAACATCAAACCAACCTAATTCATCAATTCATATCTAAAAAGTTTATACTTTTGGCAAGACATGAACAACAACATCCAACCTAAGATTTCTAGCATTCATAGCACCAATCTAGCATTCATATCATAATCCCAATGTTCATACAACATCATTAACACCCTAATAACACCAATTCATCCTTAAATTATCAAGTTCATACACAAAAGTTACTATTTTTGGTAACCTATGAACAAAGTTCTCAATTCACCAATTTCTTGCATGATTCATGTTTCCTAGCATTCATACTAACTAATTAACATCCTAACAACATCAAACAACAATCAAATCCATAAAAGCCCCAAAATTTTCGAATTAGGGTTATCTTCATCAAGGTTAATAATCAATAAACCAAAAGTGTAGTTTTCTTGCATAATCAACTTTAAACAACATACATACAACCTAACTAACATGTTAACATCAACAAAACATCAAGATTTCAGCCCCATGAACCCCAATTCACAGCTTATATTTCGGTTTCATCAAAACACATGAAAAACCCATAAAAATCTAACCTTTAAACTTGTAATGGCTTGCAAATGATGTTTCTAACTTGTTATAACACTTGTAATCGATCAAAATCAGGCTCTAGACACTTGTATTTGGCTGAAATTCGCAGGGAGAGGGCTGGGAAAGGGAGCTGCAGTCGAATGTGAGGGGTGGTGGGGGCTAGGGTTTGTTGTTTTGTTTAGTTTAATTACAAAAATTACCCTTTAAACCCTTGTGTTTTGTATTTTATAACAATTAGTCTTTAAACTCCTTTTTAAAGGTGTTTCTAACTAAGTTATTTATCACATAAACTAATGGTAGCCATTATATATTTTATTTTATAAAAACACAAGACATACGAATTAACACACGCGTTTCCGCGTTACGCGATAAAATTCCCGAATAGTCTTTAAATCGCGTAAACACGTAAGCATAACACAATAATCATCTAATCAAGTAGATTATTATTAAATTAACATTATTAATTATTATTAGGTCACCAACGTCAAACGAAAACTAGTGTGTGCTTACGGCACGTGTATGTAAAACTTAACGGAACTAACGGAGTTTGGTAACGGAAAATCACCGGATGTCACATTATCCCCATGTTGAAAGAATTTTCGTCCCGAAAATTGCGTTACATGGTGAGAGTATTCCATCACACGGTGAGAGTGTTCCATCACTGGTCTACTGCATTGGCACGCTGAAATCGAAATCGAGTGAGTTTTGGATGAGTTGTCACATCATCCCCATGTTGAAAGAAATTTCGTCCTGAAATTTAAATCAATACCGTTGTCTGCAGGCATCGTGTCGAACAGTTGAGGGTACTTAAGCTTCATTTGATCTTCATGTTTCCATATGAATTCCGGTCCATGTCGCGAGTTCCAACGAACTTTGACTATGGGTATCTTGCTTTGCTTAAGTGTTTTCACCTCACGATCCATCACCTCGACTGGTTCTTCGATAAAGCGTAATTGTTCATCCACTTGAACATCTTTTAGTGGTACAATTAGTGTTTCATCAGACAAACACTTCTTTAGATTTGAAACGTGAAACACATCATGGACTCCACTCTGTGAATCTGGTAAGGCTAATCGATAGGCCACTGGACCTATTCTTTCCAATATCTCAAATGGTCCAACATACCTCGGATTTAGCTTTCCTCGCTTGCCAAACCGAACTACGCCTTTCCACGGTGAGACTTTCCATAGGACTTTGTCGCCAATTTGAAACTCTAAAGGTTTCCGTCTCTTGTCAGCATAACTTTTCTGTCTATCTCTCGCTGCAGCCATACGGTTCCGTATCTGCACAATCTTCTCAGTCGTTTCATGAATTAGCTCGGGACCCGTTAGTTGACTATCACCAATTTCAGCCCAGCAAACTGGTGATCGACACTCTCTCCCATACAAAGCCTCGAAAGGTGCTGCCTGTATGCTAGTGTGATAACTGTTATTATAGGAAAATTCCACCAAAGGTAGGTGAACTTCCCAGTTGTTCCCGAAGTCAATCACACAAGCACGTAGCATATCCTCCAAAGTCTGTATGGTACGCTCACTCTAGCCGTCAGTCTGTGGATGATAAGCAGTACTCATATCCAATCGTGTACCCAGAGATTTTTGTAGTGATTGCCAGAAGTGTGACGTGAAGCGAGCGTCGCGATCAGAGATAATTGAGATTGGTACGCCGTGTCTCGAAACGATTTCCTTAAGATACAATCGGGTTAGCTTCTCTATCTTATCCGTTTCCTTAATTGCAAGGAAGTGAGCGGACTTGGTCAACCGGTCCACAATAGCCCAGATTGTGTCACAACCGTATTAGTCCGGGGTAATTTCATGATAAAATCCATAGAAATTTGTTCCCATTTCCACATTGGTATTTCGGGTTGTTGTAACAGTCCAGATGGTTTTTGGTATTCCATTTTGACTTTTGAGCAGGTCAAACACTTGCTCACATACGTAGCTACATCTGCCTTCATGTTAGGCCACCAATTGTGCGCCTTTAGATCATGATACATCTTGTCAGATCCAGGATGTATAGAGTATTTAGACTTGTGTGCCTCGCTCATAACCAAATCCCTCAGATTTCCATAAACAGGCACCCCAAGTCTATCCATGAAGTACTGAATTCCATCCTCTCTCTCTACCAATTGTTTATCCATTCCCGTAATGACTCAGAAACAATGTTTTCCTCTTTCAAGGCTTCTGTTTGTGCTTCCTTAACTTGTTCAGGCAAATGGGTACTGATCGTGAGTTGCAAGGCTCGCACCCGCCTGGGTTTAACTGTTTCTTTTTGGCTTAAGGCATCAGCAACTACGTTCGCCTTTCCAGGATGGTACTTGATAGCGTAATCATAATCGTTCAGAAGTTCCACCCAACATCGCTGCCTCATATTCAACTCCTTTTGCTCAAAGATATGTTGAAGACTCTTGTGATCGGTATATATAGTGTATTTGTTACCGTACAAGTAATATATCGGTGTATATAGTGCATTTGGTACCGTACAAGTAATATCTCCAAATCTTTAAGGCAAAGACCACTGCACCCAATTCTAAGTCATGGGTGGTATAGTTCTTCTCGTGAACCTTCAGTTGTCTCGAGGCGTAAGCTATCACCTTATCTCGCTGCATCAGGACACAACCCAATCCTTGAATGGATGCGTCACAATACATGACAAAATCATCTATCCCCTCTGGCAGTGCCAATATCGGTGCACTACAGAGTTTCTGTTTTAATAGCTGAAAAGCCGCCTCTTGACTTTCACCCCATTTGTATGTCGTTCCTTTGTGGGTCAAGGCTGTGAGAGGTTGTGCAATCTTAGAAAATCCCTCTATGAATCGTCGGTAATACCCTGCTAATCCCAGAAATTGTCTTATCTCACTCGGTGTTTTAGGTATAGCCCAATTCTTTATCGCCACAATCTTGGCAGGATCAACATGTATACCCTTCTCATTAACAATGTGACCTAGAAATTGCACTTCGCGTATCCAAAAGTCACACTTAGAGAATTCGGCGTACAGTTGCTCATGCTTCAATAGTTCCAGGATTAATCGTAGATGCTCTTCATCGTCCTCCTTGGTCTTAGAGTATATCAGTATGTCATCGATAAACACAATAACAAACTGATCGAGATAGGGTTTGCACACGCGATTCATGAGGTCCATGAACACCGCAGGTGCATTAGTCAACCCAAAAGGCATGACCAAGAATTCGTAATGACCATAACAAGTACGGAATGCAGTTTTGGAAATGTCTTCCTCACGGACTCTGAGTTGATGATAACCAGACCTCAAGTCAATCTTCGAATAATAGCTTGATCCCTGAAGCTGATCAAACAAATCGTCGATACGAGGTAGAGGGTATCGGTTCTTGACTGTGACTTTGTTTAACTCCCTATAATCAATGCACATTCGGAACATGCCATCTTTCTTATTCACAAAGAGGACAGGGGCTCCCCAAGGTGATGTGCTAGGTCGAATAAAGCCCTTATCTAGAAGATCCTGAAGTTGTGATAACAACTCATTTAGTTCGTTCGGTGCTAATCAATAAAGTGCTCTAGCAATCGGGGCTGCACCGGGAGTCAGTTCGATTTGGGATTCCACTTGACGATGAGGTGGTAGTCCAGGAAGATCCTCTGGAAACACCTCTGGAAAATCTCGTATCACGGGGATGTCCTCTATTTTCTTTTCCTCGGGCTGCTTATCGGTGACGAGTGCCAGAATAGCCAAACGACCTTTTCACATTAACTTCTGTGCTTTCATGTAGAAGATAATGCCCATCACTGCACCAATCCTATCGCTTCGGACTGTGAGAATTTCATCACCAACAGGAATTCGTATGATCTTCTCGTGACATATGACTTCCGCTTGCTTATTTGAGAGCCAATCCATGCCTACCACAACGTCGAAACTTCCTAGTGTAACAGGCATAAGATCTATAGCGAAAGTATGACCAGCGAGTTCTATCTTACAATCTCTAAGGATGTGTGTTACATGGATTTGTTTACCGTCGGCCAATTCTATGGTATATTTGGATTCTAAAGCAGAAGGGATATCACTTAGAAGACTACAGAACTTTAAGGATATGAAACTTCTATCGGCTCCAGTATCAAACAGTACTGTAGCAAAACATCCATTGACAGAAAACCTACCAGTAATAGTTGTAGGGTCATTTAGAGCCTCACCTGAGCCAATGACGAAGGCTCTCCCCTTGGCTCCATTATTATTACCACCGTTACCATTGCCGTTCCCATCTTTATTGTTGTTGTTACCTTGGTTGTTGTTGTTTTGGCCATTGCCATTACCGTTCTTCCTCAACTGCGGGCAGTTTCGCTTTAGTGCCACGCCTTTCCACACTCGAAACAACCCTTTGGAGTCTCTTGAGGTTGCTGTGGTTTTCTAACCATCTCACCACGACAATCCTTAGCCCGGTGTCCCATTTTACCACACCGCTGACACTTGTAATTGTCACATCTTCCAACGTGATAATAGTTGCACCGCGTGCACATCGGCTGTTTACCACCATAGCGCTCGATCCTTGATTGTTCGAGGCTGACTGGTTGAAATTACGATTGTTGTCGAACCTCCTTTGTTGTTGTTGCGGTGGTTGTTACTGAGATTGATGTTGACCACCGGACGATGATGCTCTATTGTTGTTATTGTTGGTGTTGGAGGCATCCCACTTCCTCTTGTTGTCGGGCACGCTCGCCACAGCACCCCATTTTGGTAATCGTCCTTGCTCCACAGCTTCATCAGTCAGTTTGTGGGCTAGGCGGATAGCTTGTTGAATAGTGGCTGGGTTGGAGGAATCCTATTATCGGTTATGGCGATCTGAAGCACCGCCAACTGAGCTTCTAATGCAGCAATCCTGTTGTCGCCTATTTCGTCGCGCTGCTCTCGTGCGGTCATGCATCCACTCAGCGTCTGGTAACCATCCCACATTTGGTAACACCCGTCCAAGGTCCTACCATGATGTTCCTCGAGTGCATCCAGCTGGTGTCGTAGCATGTACACCTCGTGCTGTAGTGTACAGACATCGCTCGTGAGTCGCCGGACCCGGTGTTGTTCCGTGTCCAGAGCTGCCACTAACGCTGCAATGACCTGCTCGTTGGACTGCACCGTCCTCGGGAGTGAAGGTAATGGTTGCTCGGTGTTGGTCCTAGTTCTAGGTCTCGATGTTGGTACACGTTCCCTATACATGAGGTGATCTACGAACTCAGGGTAGAAACTCCAGTCTAGTGGAGGGTCGCGTTCAGGTGGCACAAACGGTTGATCCCAGTCGAACTCACCTCATGGGTAGTTCAACGAGGCCAGTCAAGTCCATCATCTGGTTCTGGTCCCGGAGGTGGGGACTCGGATCGGGTGGGTGATGTTGGTCGTTTACCAGGTGCTCTCGATAAAGATGCCATGCTGTAGAGAGTGTGATTTGTGTATGCCAATGAGTATACAGTAGAAAAATCAGGAACAAGTAACTAACTAACTGTGTGCGGTTATAGTCTAGTGTGTATGCAACCTAGTTCTCTATAACCAATGGCTCTGATACCAATCTGTCACACCCTCAAAATCCACGTGCGGAGTTTTATCGCGAGGCCTGTGAACAAACCAGGATCACAGTCGATAGTTACTCGAAACGACTCTATATGTCATCTTTAACATAAATCAAACCAGAGTTCAAACTTTTAAAATCGTGCGGAAGCGTATAGTAATTAAAACAAACCCAAAACGTAAAAATATGTAACATGGCAAAACATGTGCCAACCAACTGTTTAAAATAACCCAAAATGTAAAGATAAACAAATGTATCATTATTTATGTATTAGTATGCATGCTGACTCGTGCAGTGCTCCTATCGGTAATCCGGATTAACGACCTGAGAATAACATACTAAAAGTCAACACAATGGTTGGTGAGTTCAAGAGTTTGCGTTTAAACATAACAGTTTAACAATCGAGATATATATAAGCATGTGCATTGTAATAGATAGCTAGTCTATTAACAAATAGATATTAATACATAGTGATTTCACAATTGAAGCTGACTGTGATATGTTTGCCTCCTGTCATGACTTTACCATATAGTGACAAATGTACTTAGGACAAATTGCACCCGGTTGACCTCGAGTCACACAGGTGGGGCTCGTCAGACCCAGTAGTACTACCCAAGTTTCCCCGCTATTCAATATTAACAATTCGAAAGTGTGACGACTTTATCATGGTAAACAGCACTATATTAATATCATACACATCTTAAATATAAAAAGCGTTTGCAACATTACCAGTATGCTATCTCCCCCAAAAGAGATTAAGTAAAACAGTGGGGCATGAACTCACCTGATACGCTTGATAGATATCTAAGGCTTAACTTGACAAGAACGAGTGGAAAGACAACCCTCAAAGGTTACCTAGAATACACAAGTACATAAGTACATGTACACAGAAATCCCAAGGAACTCTAAGTGCGTTACAATCAAAGAACTCAAGGTTTTATAAAACAAGCATGTTTGACCTAGTTGACCCGTTTGACCCGTGGTGACATTATGTGTTGTAAACCATTTAAATAGACATGAGCATATATCATACAAGTCATGTAAGTTCTTAGCATCTAGCATACTTAGTGTATCCATAACACAACTAGTGTATCATATAAAAGGTCAGATCATGCATAACCTACTTATATGACCTATAACCATGAATTAGCAAATACGGGTCAAAACAGATAATCCACCAAATAATCATCCATACTAACCACAACACATTCAATATGCCCAATACGTACCACATATATCAAGATGATTGATTTCCAGTCCCAAACATGATGTCCTAGTTACTAACCAACATACAAAACCAGACATGATCATCAAAGTACATAAATCACCCAATAACCAAATAAACATTCCATACAACCCAATTAACAGATTCTATCACATTAGGCGTCCATAACAATCATTCTAGCATGATCCTAATACCATGAACATGTCCAATTACCAATATCCAATGTTCATGCACAATAAAGTTTCCCTTTTTGAGAAAGTTCGTCCTAAAATCTAATAAACACCCAATGTACACATAATTCATCAATAATATACTATTTCAAGCTCATAACAACAACCAAGCATGATCAACAACATCAAACCAACCTAATTCATCAATTCATATCTTTAAAGTTTCTACTTTTGGCAAGACATGACAACAACATCCAACCTAAGATTTCTAGCATTCATAGCACCAATCTAGCATTCATATCAGAATCCCAATGTTCATACAACATCATTAACACCCTAATAACACCAATTCATCCTTGAATTATCAAGTTCATACATAAAAGTTACTATTTTTAGTAACCTATGGACAAAGTTCTCAATTCACCAATTTCTTGCATGATTCATGTTTTCTAGCATTCATACTAACTAATTAACATCCTAACAACATCAAACAATAATCAAATCCATAAAAGCCCCAAAATTTTCAAATTAGGGTTTATCTTCATCAAGGTTCATAATCAATCAACCAAAAGTGTAGTTTTCTTGCATAATCAACTTTAAACAACATACATACAACCTAACTAACATGTTAACATCAACAAAACATCAAGATTTCAGCCCCATGAACCCCAATTCACAGCTTATATTTCGGTTTCATCAAAACACATGAAAAAACCCATAAAAATCTAACCTTTAAACTTGTAATGGCTTGCAAATGATGTTTCTAACTTGTTATAACACTTGTAATCGATCAAAATCAGGCTCTAGACACTTGTATTTGGCTGAAATTCGCAGGGAGAGGGCTGGGAAAGGGAGCTGCAGTCGAATGTGAGGGGTGGTGGGGGCTAGGGTTTGTTGTTTTGTTTAGTTTAATTACAAAAATTACCCTTTAAACCCTTGTGTTTTGTATTTTATAACAATTAGTCTTTAAACTCCTTTTAAAGGTGTTTCTAACTAAGTTATTTATCATATAAACTAATGGTAGCCATTATATATTTTATTTTATAAAACACAAGACATACGAATTAATACACGCGTTTCCGCGTTACGCGATAAAATTCCCGAATAGTCTTTAAATCGCGTAAACACGTAAGCATAACACAATAATCATCTAATCAAGTAGATTATTATTAAATTAACATTATTAATTATTATTAGGTCACCAACGTCAAACGAAAACTAGTGTGTGCTTACGGCACATGTATGTAAACTTAACGGAACTAACGGAGTTTTGTAACGGAAAATCACCGGATGTCACACCGGCGTCTCTCCGGCGAACCCAAACGCTCCAATCTAATAGATTTCAGTCCAATCAAGTACCCCTGACACACCCGCGTGGATGGATCAAACTCGTGCCCCCACAACAATTTGAAATTGGAATCATTCAGTGCGATTCACCCACCAAACCCACTCAGTCGAAAGTTCTCCACCATCGATTGCACTAACGCACTAAAATAATCAAAGTAATCGAATCTGAACAACTATATAACTACCCCTAATCGTATGCAACTTTCAATCCATCTGAAACACTTCGAAATCACACCATCGATCTTCACCCCTGTCGCGACCTGTTCTTGATACCTTCTGCATCAATTCAAACACAATTCAAGATAATTAAACACACCATTTTACTCGTTTCAACACTTAGATCAAAAGCCCTATGAATTGAATCGTTAACAGAAACGAATCAAGGATCAATTTGGTCGATCCATAAATCTAGGGTTCTTGATTTGGGGGTGATCACTGGACTTGCGTTTAAAAGAATTAGGAGCCGAGTTCTATCGCGGCTGCGGCCTTTGGTTCAGTGGTACCCAGTCCACTTGCGATTCATGAGGTCCCGGGTTCGACCCCGGGGACCCTCACTTATTTTTTTAAAAGGCTTATTTCAACTTTTAAAAATACAGAAAAATTCCCAAAAATTATAAAAATCAGTTTTGTAAATTCTTTTTATTTTTAAAATCATCTAAGTATTTTCTATAAATTTATTTATTTAAAAACTCAAATATTTCTATAAAATATTATTACAAAAGTAATACTTAGTTTATTTTTCTTATAAAAATAGAGTTTAAATAATAATTAAAATCATTAAATTATTATTTGACACTATATTATCTTTGAATATAGATTAATCATGATAAAATATATTTTATAAATTCACAAATTATTTACAAATGAAATTGTAGGTTATTTCTTATAAAATATATTTTAACTTATGGTATAGATTAATATCTTATTATTAATCGAAATACTATTTGTAATTATCCTTAGATAATTATAAATTACATAATTGAACCACATCATTTTTATATTTAATATCATTCCAAAATATTTAAATATACATATAAAATCCTTCTAATGGAATCAAAATGTAAATAATTATTTGGTAAACTTAACACTTATTAATAATTACTTATTAATACATATATAACCCTATCAAAATCTTGTAACATATATACATCTATTTATGTGCGTGTCGCACGCCAAACCGAACCGACCCGAATCCGACCAAATGTATCTATTCGCATTGAGTACATTTTAAAGACTTAATTACAATTAATAATAGGTGTTGATCGTGTTTAATACTGCATTGCCTTTATTCTTTGAAGCTCTTGTTCATTTCATTTACATCTCAATTCAAGGTGAGTTTCGTGGCCCCTTTTTATGCATATACAATTGTTTCAATCTATACAAATATGGGGAAAAGTATGCTCACCCATTTTCATTGCTGTACATCATACATACAATTTTCATACTTGGAATCAACGTGATACTGTTTTCATACTCTGATACATACATGATGTTGCTGTGTGGTTCTTCTTACAACCATTAATTCCGGTGTTGGAATCAACGGATAGGTATTAGTAGTACTACTTGGTTGACACCCCCACCCTTGACGAGATGGTTACTTGTGAGTACCATCCCCCCTGCCAGGAATCCGGCCTTAGGTGAATATATTCCGACAAGTTTCTTTGTGTACGTCATTTGGTTTGGTTGTATGAAACTCATGTTATGTGATCATACTTGCTTATAACTGTATGCACGGTATTCCACAATAAACTTTATAAAGCATCAATTACATGTTTATAATTCAAACTTGCGAAGCTCACCAACATTATTGTTGATAGTTTTGAGCATATCTTTTCAGGTGATCATAGTCAAAGAGGATAGCTAGAGCCGATGCCTTAGCAGAGACCCTCAGGATTTCAATAGACTTGCATTAGTAATGTCTATCATTTGTTTTTGTTTATGAACACTGTGTATGTTGGATTTGGTATCATTGAATTAATAGACTATGATGGTCGTGGAACTGACTAACCACGACACAAGTCACTCTTGTGTCGGGTAACGTCATGACACGTGGATTTTTGCATTTATTTTGTCTCTATAAATTAACCAGGTGTTATGACGATCTCGTCCGTTACATCCTCGTGTTTCCGCTTTAAGCGGGGGTGTGACAGATTGGTATCAGAGCCTTGGTTATAGAGAATTAAATGGAGTACTCGACCTAGACTATAACCTAAGAACCTTCATATAGAATGCATACTAGTGTTTGTGTGCATTTGATATTACCTAAATGTTCTTCATGATTTGTGTGACACATAGACACCTGTATTCTGGATTTCCTGGCAAAAGGCCTTCGGGCTAAGGCAAGCATATCGTTTAAATCTCATTGCGAGACTAATTATGCTTACCTAGGGATTTCTGGGATGAGTGATAAACTATGGTCAATACACAAGTCTATAAGGCAAATGGGTCAAGTATATTAAGTCTATGGATTTAATACTACATGTATGTTTCCCTATGCTTGTTTCTTGTCTCTATACCTGATTCTATACATATGTGCTTGTTATCTGATCATCCTTAGGAAGACACTATTACTCTTAGTCTTTCTCCATGGGATACCTTTATACTAGAACTTTACGTTTGTATGCGCACAACATCATATCATTAGGTCGAGATACCTAAACAGAAGGGAACTTCGGTGATCATGCGTAGAGTCGATCTCGTATACTAAATCCGACCCTAACATAGTTATGCCGGAAGTCCTGAAAGTATGAAGGATAGGCAGCTATCATTAGACATATTGTGCTTATGTGTTGGTAGTTTACTTGCTATTACAATACTATTGGCTCATGGACATGAGGGCATTACATAATTTGTGCTTGATGAATCTGGATAATACTATGATGTTAACTTGGGGTAAGTGGAGCTAGGGTGACCATGCAAGGTAAATTACCATTACGGGTGCACACGTAATTGCAATTCGCCGTGCATGAGAAGTCTAACAAATCTTACCATGAGGTAACGATCAGGAGTATCACAAGTTCTCTATTCTATACCCTAGGGTGTGCTAGGATCATAATTCTAGAAAGACCTTGTTAAGGGTAACAAAACATTACAAACACTTACTATTACATAAGTCCTGTCCTACTTAGAGCCTTCATGGTATTTCCAATCATGACCTTGACCTTATCCTTTACGGGACATTCCTCCACTTAGCATTTCAGTAACTAAGGAACTAAAAGAATGCGCGCGTACTTAACTGATTTCAAGCATCTTCTCTAGTGGAAGACTACCAATACTTCGATGAGTATCTTATCTTGCTTAACATGTTAAGTGATGCTAAGGATAAACGGATGTCACGTAACTGGTTTAGGCATCGTTCTAGGTATATCACGGATGTGGTGGGAACGCTGCGGGGAACCCTACATATAAGCATCCCTGGTATACTTAGAATGTGTTTAAGCTGGGCTACGTGATGATCCTGATTGTCTGAGGCATGATGCTATTATGACTCTTAACTTTATGCTATGTTGCTACCTTGTATATTACATGGTGGCTTTACATTTCTATGTGCTATTACTTGATGCTATGTATTGTATTATGATACTTGTGAATGCTATTGACCATGGATGCTCTCGGCGGTGTGGTTCTTCTTTGTGGGTCTACTTTGTGGTTCTTCTTTGCCGAGCATCCATTAAAACCATTAGTTCCGGTAATGGGACCTAAGGATTGGTTTGGTTGTAAACTATAAGTATGCGCTTTGTGGATCTTGCTACGTCATGTGAACTTATTCTATTTAATACAATCATTAGTTCCGGTAATAGGACCTAAGGATTGGTTTGGTTGTAAACTATACATGTGCACTTTATGGATCTTGCTACGTCACATTAAACTATTTACACTTTAGGAATATTTTCTTTACAGCCATCAATTCCCGTGTGGAACCGATGTATAGGTTTGGCTGTAGCTATTTATAACTGGTAAAACCGCCTATACATAAGTGTAGTTGCGGTAGCTCTTATTAAACTTACATTACGTTATTCTTTGGGATGATGGAAAATTAGGATGTTATAAACCAGTTTAAGCGTCATTCAAGGTATATCGTGGATGTGGTGGGAACGCTGCGGGGAACCCTATATATAAGCATCACCGGTATACTAAGAATGTGCTTAAACTGGGCTACGTGATGATCTTGATGGACCGAAGCATGGGTTATTAGGATTTGATTTGAACTAGCTATATGGAACCATTTATTCCTTACTTATCAACTTTTATTTTGAGATATCATCAACATATGATTGAGTGATGGTAGCTTTCTTAAGCAATCTTTTTACTAAATAAAGACATTACCAACTTGTGATTATGTCTTACTAGACATACGAATGTTCTTGACTGTACTAATGGGTTTGATGAAGTACGTATGCAAATCTGCATCTGGAAATTTGTTACCTTGCAAAACATGGTTACAAATACCTTTTCTTATTGTTTGTATCACTTCTTGAATCGATTTTGAATCCTTAACCTTGGAAATATTTAAAACTATATCTTGAATTCGAACAACAAGACTCGTTATTATCCTTATTGCAATGTGGATATAATGTTTCATAAACCTTCGTAACTTGTAGTCATGGGTTTGGCATAAGGGAAAAGACGTAACTTGGTATGTATCCAAGTGTCTTACCTTCACATATGATAAGACCTAACCTCCGTGTTCCCGTGAATCTCCTGTTTAACTTTTCATTCACTAAGTGCCTCTTATCTTAGCTGTTATGACAATTGGTGCATTATAGACCGATTGACAAAAAAATTCAATTCGACCCATTATCTCACAACATCAAGAAATTAACCTGTATCTGTTTCAAATATTCGTATATTGTGGTATGACGTTAAAACATCGATCGTTATTTTGAATGATTGATTCATTTTCTGTTTTAATAATATTCTTAACCATCGTCGTGAACTCATTCCAAGATCTTCGCATAGCGTATTATTCTTAGACCGATGGTTAGTCAAAGGAGAAATACATATTTACAAGATATGCGTTAAGGTCGTTTCATATGGTGACGATTGGGATTCTTAAATTCCGACGGATAACCTTTCTTATCATTGTTGGTCTTATCTTGATTTCTAGACATCACCTTACCACGAAATTATATTCTGGAAGTTGTGATTATAAGTCTAACATACCATGGTAACTCATCATCATTTCCAATGTTTCTCTCAAAACGTCTCGTATTTCACTGAAAGAGTTCAAGTTGGCATGTATTATGTCAAGAGACTTGAAGGATTCCCTAAAGTGAAACATCTCATCTGTAATCAAGCGTCTATCACTGCCCTCTCGTACGCTTATCTTTCATCATAAGTCTCTTGTTCGTTTAAGTTTCATTCTAACTTTCGGGATGAAATTTTCTAAAGCAGGGAGACTGTAACATCCCGTAATTTTCGTTAAATAAAACTTAATTTTATACGTTGATGTTAATTTCAACAATAATAATAATACTAATAATAATAATATAATAATTTTATTAATAATTTGTAAGAATTATTAAGAAAATAAATAAATTTAAAAAATAATAATAATAATAATAATAATAACAATAATAATAAAATTTATTAAAAACTAAACCCTAAAAAAGTTTAGGGTTGAAATTGTAATATTTAAAACCTGATTTAAAAACTTTACACATGAAATAATAAACACTACAAAGCTCAGGGACCAAATATGTAAAATTTTAAAATCCCAACCCCTTCCCCGTCAATTCCCCCTCTCCCCTCCAGCCACTATTCCGGCGTCTCTCCGACGAACCCAAACGCTCCAATCTAATCGATTCAGTCCAATCAAGTACCCCCGACACACTCGCGTGGATGGATCGAACTCGTGCCCCACAACAATTTGAAATTGGAATCATTCAGTGTGATTCACCCACCAAACCCACTCGGCCAAAAGTTCTCCACAATCGATTGCACTAACGCACTAAAATAATCAAAGTAATCGAATCTGAACAACTATATAACTACCCCTAATCGTATGCAACTTTCAATCCATCTGAAACACTTCGAAATCACACAATCGATCTTCACCCCTATCGCGACCTGTTCTTGATACCTTCTGCATCAATTCGAACTCAATTCAAGGTAATTAAACACACCATTTTACTCGTTTCAACACTTAGATCAAAAGCCCTATGAATTGAATCGTTAACAGAAACGAATCAAGGATCAATTTGGTCGATCCATAAATCTAGGGTTCTTGATTTGGGGGTGATCAGTGGACTTGCGTTTAAAAGAATTAGGAGCCGAGTTCTGTCACGGCTGCGGCCTTTGGTTCACTGGTACCCAGTCCACTTTCGATTCATGAGGTCCCAGGTTCGACCCCGGGGACCCTCACTTATTTTTTTAAAAGGCTTATTTCAACTTTTAAAAATACAGAAAAATTCCCAAAAATTATAAAAATCAGTTTTGTAAATTCTTTTTATTTTTAAAATCATCTAAGTATTTTCTATAAATTTATTTCTTTAAAAACTCTAATATTTCTATAAAATATTATTACAAAAGTAATACTTAGTTTATTTTATTTATAAAAATAGAGTTTAAATAATAATTAAAATCATTAAATTATTATTTGACACTATATTATCTTTGAATATAGATTAATCATGATAAAATATATTTTATAAATTCACAAATTATTTACAAATGAAATTGTAGGTTATTTCTTATAAAATATATTTTAACTTATGGTATAGATTAATATCTTATTATTAATCGAAATACTATTTGTAATTATCCTTAGATAATTATAAATTACATAATTGAACCACATCATTTTTATATCTAATATCATTCCAAAATATTTAAATATACATATAAAATCCTTCTAATGGAATCAAAATGTAAATAATTATTTGGTAAACTTAACACTTATTAATAATTACTTATTAATACATATATAACCCTATCAAAATCTTGTAACATATATACATCTATTTGTGTGTGTGTCGCACGTCAAACCGAACCGACCCGAATCCGACCAAATGTATCTATTCGTATTGAGTACATTTTAAAGACTTAATTACGATTAAGAATAGGTGTTGATCGTGTTTGATCGTGCATTACCTTTATTCTTTGAAGCTCTTGTTCATTTCATTTACATCTCAATTCAAGGTGAGTTTCGCGGCCCCTTTTTATGCTTATACAATTGTTTCAATCTTGTACAAACATGGGGGAAAAGTGTGCTCACCTGTTTTCAATGTTGTACATCGTACATATAATTTTCATACTTGGAATCAACGTGATACTGTTTCATACTCTGATACATACATGATGTTGTTATGTGGTTCTTCTTACAACCATTAATTCCGGTGTTGGAACCAACGGATAGGTATTAGTAGTACTACTGGGTTGACACCCCCACCCTTGACAAGATGGTTACTTGTGAGTACCATCCCCCCTGCCAGGAATCCGGCCTTGGGTGAATATATTCCGACAAGTTTCTTTGTGTACGTCATTTGGTTTGGTTGTATGAAACTCATGTTATGTGATCATGCTTGCTTATAACTGTATGCACGGTATTCCACAACAAACTTTATACATCATCAATTACATGTTTATAATTCAAACCTGCGAAGCTCACGAACATTATTGTTGACATTTTTGAGCATATCTTTTCAGGTGATCATAGTCAAAGAGGATAGCTAGAGCCGATGCCTTAGTAGAGACCCTCAGGATTTCAATAGACTTGCATTAGTATTGTCTATCATTTGTTTTTGTTTATGAACACTGTATATGTTGGATTTGGTATCATTGAATTAATAGACTATGATGGTCATGGAACTGACTAAGCACGACACAAGTCACCCTTGTGTTGGGTAACGTCATGACACGTGGATTTTTGCATTTATTTTGTCTCTATAAATTAACCAGGTGTTATGACGATCCCGTCCGTTACATCCTCGTGTTTCCGCTATAAGCGGGGGTGTGACACATACAATTTTCATACTTGGAATCAACGTGATACAATTTTCATACTTGCATACATGATGTTACTGTGTGGTTCTTCTTACAACCACTAATTCCGGTGTTGGAACCAACGGATAGGTATTAGTAGTACTACTGGGTTAACACCCCCACCCTTGACAAATGGTTACTTGTGAGTACCATCACACCTGCCAGGAATCCGGCCTTGGGTGAATATATTCCGACAATTGTTGTGTGTACGTCATTAGGTTTGGTTGTATAAAACTCATGGTATGTGATTTTGCTTGCTTATAACTGTATGCACGGTATTCCACTACAAACACTATACAGCATCAATTACATGTTTACAATTCAAACCTGTGAACTCACCAACAATATGTTGACCTTTTAAGCATATCTTTTCAGGTAACAATCATTGAGGATAGCTAGGAATGCTGCCTTAGCGACGACCTTAGGATTGCACTACTTAGACTCAATGGATGTCTGTGATGGTTGCTTGATTTTCATTATTCACTTATGTTCATTTGTTTCCCGGGTTATGGGACTTATACTTATTTGGTTTGTAAGACTATGTTTGTCGTGGAATTGACTAACTGCGACACAAGTATCCATTTGTGTCGGGTGACGTCATGACACGTTGGCTTTCTTCATTTAATGCATCTCTATTAACTTAACAATGTGTTATGACGATCCCGTCTGTTACATCCTTGTGTTTTCTCTATCAGCGGGGGTGTGACAGATTGGTATCAGAGCCATTGGTTATAGAGAATTAGGTAATACACCTGACCTAGACTATAACCTAAGAACCTTCATGTAGGATGCATACTAGGACTGGCTTGCATTTAATATTACATGTGTGTTCTTCTATACTTGTTACTTGACTCTATGTTTAATCTATGAAAATCTCATCAAGGTTCTATTCTATGAACCAAAGAAATTTATGTGACACATAGACACCTGTATTCTGGATTTCCTGGCAAAAAGGCCTCTGGGCTAAGGCAAGCATATCGTATAAATCTCATTGCGAGACCAGTTATGCTTACCTGGGGATTTCTGGGATGAGTGATAAACTATGGTCAACATACACAAGTTTCTAAGGCGAATGGGTCAATTTACCTTGACATCTTCTAATACTAAATCCGACCCTAACATGGTTATGCCTGAAATCCTGAAAGTATGAAGGATAGGCAACTATCATTAAACATATTGCTTATATGCTTGGAGTTTACTTGTTACTATATACTGCTATTGGAATACTAATGGCTCATGGACATGAGGACATTACACGAATCAGGCTTGATGAGTGTTGGCAATACTATGATGTTAACTTGGGGTAAGTGGAGCTAGGGTGACCATGCAAGGTAAATTACCATTACGGGTGCACACGTAATTGCAATTTGCACTGCATGAGAAGCCTGGCAAATCTTACCATGAGGTAACAATCAGGAGTATCATAAGTTCTCTATTCTATACCCTAAGGTGTGCTAGGATCATAATTCTAGTAAGACCTCGTTAAGGGTAACAAAACATTACTAACACCTGCTATTACTTAAAGCCCTGTCCTACTTAGAGCCTTCAGGGTATTTCCGATCATGACATTGACCTTATTTTTTATGAGACATCCCTCCATTTAGCATCTTAGTAACTAAGGAACTGATTGAATGCTTAGAATGCAAGTGGACTACAGGAATGTAGAGGAGTGATGGTACTCTCTACACATACATTACGTTACTCTTTGGAATGATGCTAAGGAAAATTAGGATGTCGTGTAACTGGTTTAAGCGTCATTCAAGGTATACCGTGGATGTGGTGGGAACGCTGCGGGGAACCCTATATATAAGCATCACTGGTATACTAAGAGTGTGCTTAAACTGAGCTACGCGATGATCTTGATGGACCGAAGCATGGGTTATTGGAACTTGATGAGTGGAACCATACATGTATCTGCTAATTTTGTCTCTTCTTCCTTCTTTTCTACCACGTGAGCTAAAAAAGTGTAACACTGCTTACGTAGACCTTGGCGTGCTTTCATGCAGGTGATAAGCTTCAACTTTCTTCCCGGTCGCTCTCCTTGTATTCTGAGTACTTTCCCGTCTGTCATGGAAATCCGCACTACTTTATCTCGGAAAACAATCTCGGCTCCGTGCTTCGACAACCAATCCATCCCCACTATTATGTCAAAGCTCCCCAACTCGAAAGGTATCAAATCTATGTTGAAGACCTGGTCTTCCAACATTAGGGTGCAGTCCTTAATAATTTCCTCTGCCTGTTCAACCCTACCATTTGCCATTTCTACGGAGTAACTAGTTTCTAGTCTACTGGCACTCAAATCAAGCATTTGCACAAATTCAGATGATATAAAACTATTATCTGCCCCAGTATCAAACAGTATACATGCGAAGTGGTTATTGAGTAAGTGCGTACCCGTGACAACGTTCGGATCCTGACGGGCATCATTAGCTCCAATGACGAAGGCACGACCCCGTGCAGCATTTCCTTGGTTTCCTTGGCCTTGCGCACCCGCTATGGCCATTATCTGCTGCTGGTTGTTTCCCTGCTGACCCGTGCCCTATTCAGTCGGGGGCACATGTTCCTGAAGTGATCGAGGCCTCCACACTCGTAACAAGCCCTGGCATTCCCAGCGGGGTTAACCGCGTTGATGGATGCCACCAGGTTTGGCGCTACTCTGCAGTCTCTTGCTTGATGCCCCGGGCGTCTGCAGTTCAAACACACCCGCCACGGCGCTGCTGGGGGATGATGAAGATTGCACCTGTCACATCTCGGGTGCGGCCCAGCATATTCCTTCTTCCCTTAAGTCACGGCCACAAAGTTTCTGGTCGTTTTGGCCCTCTTATCAAACTTTTCGGTACCAGACGACTTGTTTCCCCAGTCTCTTTCCTTTTCTCCGCTCCCCTACCTAATACTCATGTTCTTATCATCTCGTTAGTGAGAGCGCCCGCTTTCAGAATTGCGCTCTGTATTGTAGGAGGAGAAGCTGCAGTTACCATCGCCCGGATTTGAGGCGCGAGTCCCCAAATGTACCTTTCTATCCTCTTAGATTCCGGAGTGACTAAGTGTGGAACTAGTCTAGCCAGCTCGTGGAATCGGTCAGTATAAGCTGCGTGCCCTGCCCCCACCATAGCATGATTCCAGAACTCATGCTCAAGCTTTTGCATCTCGTTGAGAGGGCAGTATTCCTCGGTAATCAAGGCCTTGAATTCATCCCAGGTCATCTGCATCGCAGATTCCCTTCCCCTAGCTTGAACCTGGGTGTTCCACCAGGTTAGTGCTCGGCCCTGCAGTGAGCACGTAACATACTTGATCCGCTGGCTGTCGAGGCATTCGCTGATGTCGATCACAGCCTCCATTTTCTCAAGCCATCTAATCAGGGCTATCGCCCCACCTTTACCATCGAAATCCCGGGGCTTACAGGCCACAAACTCCTTGTAAGAACAGCCCCGTTTGGCGTTAGCAGCCCCAGTCTCATTACCTACCGTACCACCATTTCCAGTCTCCTGATTGCTTTCATTCCCAATCGGGTTCCCAGTGTCCTCGTTTCATTACCACCATCCCCGTGGGGTGGTTTTGCTGTTGCAAAGCGTCGCTCACATGAGCTATAATAGTTGGAATCAGGGCAGTCAATTGTTGAGCAATTAAGGCTGCCATATCAGGGTTTCCAGTCCCTTGGTATTGCCAGAAGGGCCTTCATTTGCTATTGGAGGTCTACCCCTGCCTCTCTGCCCCTCGGGGCTTCACTTCCGCTACTGTTGCTGCGGGTAGATCTTCGAGGCGGCATGTTCTATTCATACAAGAGGCAACATATAAGCTTTAGTCACCTTAAGATACACAAGTACTTTACTTATCAAATCCCTATGTTTCGTGTTCCAGTCAGTCAAGATCACCATGCAGCCCATTTTAAGCATAATCTCGGTATATCGGTGATGCTTATATATAGGGTTCCCCGCAGCGTTCCCACCACACCCACGATGTACCGAGAATGATGCCTAATCCGGTTACATGACATCCGGCCTTCCTTCACATCATATCCATAATAATCCATCAAGTCAACTGAGCCCAAACATGTAATCACGTATAGTCTGGCGGAGTTTGTCTATCTCGCGTCCCTGAAAGGACTCAGACATAGCCTCCTCGGGTCGGTCTCAGTATCCGAGGTCAAGCACAATGTATGATCTGTGACGATCTTGTCGGGTCTCAATGCCCGAATTTGGTTATGATAACTAGGCAGGAACGGAAGATCTAATAGGAAGCGTCTCATAGGGTCGAACACGAGGGCTCAAGCACAAGGTAAAAGATCACATAACAGAAGGATAACCAAACATGTAAGGAGGAACACATACACGAGATATATAAATGCACACAAGCTTAAGCATGCAAATCTACATGAAGGTTCCTAGGTTATAGTCTAGGTCAAGTGTAATTGCCTAATTCTCTATAACCAATGGCTCTGATACCAGTCTGTCACACCCCCGCTGATAGCGGAAACACGGGGAATGCGAGCTAGACGGGATCGTCATAACACATGGTATGCAATAGAGTAGCAAAATAATATGATGACAAGCGTGTCATGACGACACCCGAACACAATTGGAGACTTATGTCGTGTATTGTCAAAGATCATGACAACATAGCCATAAGCACAACATAATGTTCACAAAAGCATTAAGGATAACTTGTAATGTAAATTCCCACAACTCGGGAACAAGTGTTCAAAAGAATGTTAATTGTTTAGTGGACTGCAACAATGTACAAAACGTATGTTCAGTCTCAAAAATGCATCCTAGGGTCTCCACTAAAAGGCAGCACTCCTAGAACTTCGATTACCTTGATCACCTGAAAAGAATGCTCAAAAACGGTCAACATAATTGTTGGTGAGCTTCGCAGGTTTTAAGTAATAAAGATGTTAAGATGAAAACAGTAAGTAAGTTTAATAAAAGTTACCGCGACTACACTTATGTATAGGCGGTTTTACTAGTTATAAATAGCTACAGCCAAGCCTATTCATCGGTTCCACCCGGGAATTGATGGCTGTAAAGATAGCATTTCCAAAGCGTAAATAGTTTATAAATGACGTAGCAAGATCCACACATCGCATACGTATACATTATAACCAAATCAATCCTTAGGTCCCATTACCGGGATTAATGGTCATATATATAAAAAGGTTTTCCATAGCATAATAAGTTTAAGGTGACGTAGCAAGATCCACACAGCGCATACGTTTAGGTTACAACCAAACCAATCCTTAGGTCCCAATTACGGGATTAATGGTTGTAGTGGATGATCGGCTTAGAAGAACCACACAGAAGAACCACACAGAAGAACCACACAGCCGAGAGCATCCAGGGTCAATGGTATCCACATATAGCATCAATCAACACATAACATCAAGTAGTAGTGCATAGCAGGGTGATACCACTAAGTCATACATAGGGGTAACATAGCACATAGTTCAAGTTCACATAGCAGCAATCACAAGATAAGCAAGTTAAGATACTCATAGAAATAGTAGCCAACTTCACTAGGGAAGGCGCCTGAAATCAGTTATATAGGTGAGCATTCTTTTCCCCCAAGTAGAAAATGTTTAAAAAGGTTTGATGAGAGTAAAAAGGGGCCATGAAACTCACAGAATAGATGATAAGCATAAACGATGAAGTATCCCAAGAGTAGAATGCTATGAACAGTCAGCACCTATTGATAATTACTGACGAGCATAAGTAAGGAGCATAGAGCATAATATGATAGTCGATTAGTTCCGGCGTTTCGGTTCGGTCGCGGGTAGTACACACAAGTAGACACACACACCTCAAACCTTATGTAGGTCCAAGCATTTAAAGATAGTCGTCATTGCTATGACATTCGAGCAATGACATTATTTCTGATGTTACCTCGTCATTATTTCTGATGTTACCTCGTCAACACAAGACACTCAAAGGGGAAACCACACATACACGCATCATCAATCACACAACAGGACCTGACGCACGACTGACACTCCATTCGCACGAGTGGACTTTCAGTCGTACGAATTAGCTACTTTCGTACGATTGAACCTTCATTCGTGCGACTAAGCCATCAGTCGTACCATGCATCACCAGTCGCACGACCCAACAGCCAATCGCGCGACTCAACGTTCCTTCGCGCGAATCAGCTTCATTCGCGCAATTGGACCTTCTTTCGCGTGACAGGCCTCCGATCGTGCGATTCACACACAATCGCACACAATCACATTCGCATGACTCAATCGCACACACATACAGTCGCATGACCCAGTCGCACACACATACAGTCACATGACCCACTCACGCAACAACCCCAGTCGCATGACCCAGTCGCGTGACTTACTCAATCGCGCAGACAGAAGTCGCACACACACAGTCGCATGCCCCAGTCGCGCGACAACCCCATTCGCGCAGACAGGAGTCGCGACTGCAGGAAGGTGCAGGGCGACCTTCGGCTGCCCGAACACGAGTTTTACACAACCAGAACTTCCAGAACTCATATCCTAACCTGTCTAGACAAGAAGCACACTCAAAAACGCGACA
This sequence comes from Flaveria linearis, assembly GCA_024085815.1. NCBI lineage: Eukaryota > Viridiplantae > Streptophyta > Magnoliopsida > Asterales > Asteraceae > Flaveria > Flaveria linearis. The sequence goes on along the minus strand of CM044015.1, from coordinate 43,159,214 downwards.
TGCAAGCCCACGCGACCTCATGTGCTCGGATGAACCCGAGCACCCAAAACCCTAGAAAAAGCAGCTGTAAAACCGAGCTAAAATGAGGTAGGCAAGGTTATCTACCTGCTAGGAACGAGTATACACGATGACACTCAAGATTAGGCGACGAAAATGCAATAAACGGGTCGGTTTTTGGTGTAAGCTAGAGAGAGAAAGTGAAGAAGATGGAGAAGAAGTGATGAAGAAGATGAAAGGGTGAAGAATGGCTGGGAAGAGGGTATTTATACCCAGTCTAGTTTCTCAAAATGTCAAGTTTAGTCCCCGCACTTTGCCCCGGGTTCCCAAATTTTGTTTCGGTTGAAACGTTATTGATTAGTCATGTTTTATTGATGATAAAATGTTGTTAATGTTATTTATAAGTTAAAAATGATTTTACTCATGACAATTATATTATTTTTTTTATATAAAAACAACGCGTTTAGTGTTAACGGGGCAAATCTCAGTTAATGTTTCAAGATGATGGCGACTTAGGCTACGATAGCACACGCATAAGGTTAACTAAGCAACTAAACAGGCATAATATCCACATAGATGGGTTATAAGGGTGAGGAATGACTGACTACAAAAGTTAACAGATTATGTCAGTAGACGGACCTTTGGTGACGGATGTCACATTCGTGGCCTGCAAACCCCGAGAATTCGATGGGAGAGGTGGGGCAATATCCTTGACTAGATGGCTTGAGAAGATGGAGGCAGTGATTGACATCAGTAAGTGCCTCGGCAGTCAAAGAATCAAGTATGCCACGTGTTCACTACAGGGCAAGGCACTAACTTGGTGGAACACCCAGGTTCAAGCCAGAGGAAGAGAATCTGCGATGTAAATGACTTGGGATGAGTTCAAAGCTTTGATTACTGAGGAGTACTGCCCCCTCAACGAAATGCAGAAATTGGAGCATGAATTCTGGAATCATGCTATGGTAGGGGCTGGGCATGCTGCTTATACTGATCGATTCCACGAACTGGCAAGGCTAGTTCCACATCTGGTGACTCCGGAATCAAAAAGAATCGAGAGGTACATTTGGGGACCTGCGCCTCAGATTCGGGCAATGGTAACAGCAACTGCTCCTCTAACGATTCAGAGCGCAATTCTGAAGGCTGGCACTCTAACTGATGAGATAGTAAGAACAGGGATGTTGGGTAGGGGAGCAGAGAAAAGGAAGGAGGTTGGGGAAACGAGCCGGTCTAATGCCGGAAGATTTGATAAGAAGGCCAAGACAACCCGAAATTTATGGCGGTGACTCAAGGCAGGAGAGAGTATACGGGACCGCACCCCAAATGTGATAGGTGCAACTATCATCATTCCCCAGAGATGCAATGCCTGGTGTGTGTGAACTGTAGGCGCCTGGGGCACCTAGCAAAAGATTGTAGAATAGCACCAAACCTGGTTGCACCCAACAATGCAGTTAACCCCGCCGGGAATGCCAGAGTCTGTTATGAGTGTGGAAACCCGAGTCACTACCGAAACATGTGCCCCAAACTGAATAGGGCACCGGGTCAACAAGGGAATAACCAGAAGCTGGCCATAGCTGGTAATCCGGGCCAAGGGAATTAAGGAAATGCTGCCAGAGGACGTGCGTTCGTTATCGGAGCAAATGACGCCCGTCAGGACCCAAATGTTGTCACGGGTACGTATCTTCTCAACAACCACTTTGCATCTGTACTATTTGATACTGGGGCAGACAATAGTTTCATATCTTCTGATTTTGCACACATGCTTGCCTTGAACCCTAGTAGACTAGAAACTAGTTTCTCTGTAAAAATGGCCAACGGTAGGGTTGTACAAGCAGATGGGATTATTAGACAGTGCTCCATGATATTGGAGGACCATGCCTTCGACATAGACTTAATACCTTTTGAGTTGGGAAGCTTCGATGTGATTATGGGAATGGATTGGTTGTCGAAACACGGAGCCGAGATTGTTTGTCGGGAGAAAGTAGTACGAATCCCCATGCCAAACGGGGAAGTACTCAAGATTCAAGGAGAACAACAGGGAAGAACTCTGAAGCTTATCACTTGCATGAAGACGAGACGATGTTTATGAAAGCAGTGTTACGCATTTATGGCCCATGTAGTGGAAAAGAAAGAAGAAGGCAACAAGTTGGTGGATATTCCTGTAGTATGAGATTCCGGAAGTATTCCCTGATAACTTGTCGGGTTTACCTCCTCCACGACAGGTGGAATTTCGTATCGAGTTGGTTCCTGGAGCTACGCCGGTAGCAAAAGCACCATACCGGTTAGCGCCATCCGAAATGCAATAGTTATCTAGCCAATTGCAAGATCTATTGGAGAAGGGTTTCATTCAGCCGACTCATTCACCATGGGGAGCATCGGTCTTATTTGTCAAAAAGAAAGACGGGTCGTTCCGCATGTACATCGATTATCGCGAGTTGAACAAGTTGACTGTGAAGAATCGATATCCTCTTTCCAGAATTGATGATTTGTTTGATCAGTTGCAAGGAGCTTCACATTTCTCCAAGATTGATCTTCGTTCTGGATATCATCAATTGAGGGTTTTCAAGGATGATATACTGAAAACAGCATTTAGGACTCGTTATGGTCATTATGAGTTCTTAGTCATGCCGTTCGGACTGACTAACGCACCAGCTGTATTCATGGATCTGATGAATCGGGTGTGTAAACCATACTTGGATAAGTTCGTGATCGTATTCATTGACGATATACTTATCTACTCTCGATCGAAAGAAGACCACGAGAAACATCTTCGGGCCATACTGAGTTTGTTACGAGAAGAGAAACTTTTCGCTAAACCCTCAAAGTGCGAGTTTTGGCTTCGAGAAGTGAAGTTTTTAGAGCATGTGGTTAACGAGAATGGGATTCATATAGATCCCGGTAAAATTGAAGCAGTAAAGAAATGGGATACACCCCAGACACCCTCAGAGATACGGAAATTCTTAGGATTGGTCGGATACTATCATCGCTTCATTGTGAATTTTTCCAAGATTGCTCAACCGTTAACCCTATTGACTCAGAAAGACAAGAAGTTTGACTGGGGACATGCCCAAGAACAAGCATTTCAAACGTTGAAGGAGAAGTTGTGCGACGCACCTACATTGTCTCTCCCGGATGGGACTGATGATTTTGTGGTGTACTATGCTTCACATCAAGGTTTGGGTTGTGTGCTAAAGCAGAAACACAAGGTGATTGCCTACGCCTCACGACAACTTAAGGTGCATGAGAAGAAACACATGACCTGGAGTTGGGCGCAGTAGTATTTGCACTCAAGATATGGAGGCACTATCTGTACGGAACCAAATGCATCATCTACACAGATCATAAGAGCCTTCAACACATCCTGAATCAAAAAGAACTCAACATGCGACAACGACGTTGGGTAGAGCTACTTAGTGACGATGATTGTGAAATCCGGTATCATCCGGGGAAAGCAAATGTGGTGGCCGACGCCCTAAGTCGTAAAGAGCGTACGAAACCACTACGTGCTCGAGCTTTGGGAATGACTATTCAAATGAATTTGAACGCTCAGATCCAACTTGCACAAATGGAAGCATTGAAAGAAGAAAACCTTGCGGGGGAAGAACTCCGAGGGTTAGACAAACAGATGATTTGCAAGGATGAAGGCATACAGTACTTCATACATCGCATATGGGTACCCAAATGGGGAGACGTTCGTACCCTGATCATAGAGGAAGCACACAAGACACGATATTCTATTCATCCTGGTGCAGACAAGATGTATCACGATCTTAAGGATCTATACTGGTGGCCAGGCATGAAGAGAGACATTGCTATGTTTGTGAGCCGATGCTTGACGTGCTCGAAAGTTAATGCTGAACATCAAAAACCATCGGGATTATTACAGCAACCTGAAATTCCTGAGTGGAAATGGGAGAACATAGCCATGGATTTTATTACCTAACTCCCAAGGACGCCTAGCGGACACGACTCGATATGGGTCGTAGTGGATCGAATGACAAAATCCGCTCACTTCTTGCCTATCCGAGAAGACTATAAAATAAATAAGTTGGCAAGATTGTACATCAAAGAGGTCGTGACATGGTACAGGGTACCGGTGTCAATCATATCCGACCGCGACAGTAGATTTACTTCACGATTTTGGCAAATACTACAGAAAGCGATGGGCACTCGATTAGATATGAGTACCGCATATCACCCACAAACAGATGGCCAAAGTGAACAAACGATACAAACGTTGGAAGACATGCTCAGAGCTTGTGTAATCGATTTTGGTGGTAGCTGGGACACTCATATACCATTGATTGAGTTTTCTTACAACAACAGCTATCACACAAGCATTGGATGCGCTCCATTTGAGGCATTGTACGGGAGGAAATATAGATCCCCAGTTTGTTGGACTGAAGTTGGTGAGAGCCAGCTTACGGGCCCAGAAATCATTCAAGAAACAACTGACAAGATCTTCCAAATCAAAGACAGACTTAAAGCTGCAAAAGATCGCCAAAAGAGCTATGCCGACAACCGTCGGAAGCCTGTAGAATTCAATGTTGGAGATCATGTTTTACTCATAGTCTCTCCCTTGAAAGGGATTGTACGATTTGGAAAGAAAGGGAAGTTAGCCCCTCGATACGTAGAACCATTCGAGATTACAGAGAGAATCGGTCCAGTAGCTTACCGATTAAGATTGCCACAAGAACTCAGCGGTGTACATGATACTTTTCATGTGTCGAACCTCAAGAAGTGTTTGGCTGACGAATCCTTACACGTGCCTATTGAAGAAATCAAGATTGATGAGAAGCTCCATTTTGTGGAAGAACCGATAGAAATAATGGATCGGGAGGTCAAACGATTAAAGCGCAGCAAGATTCCTATTGTGCGTGTTAGGTGGAACTCAAAGCATGGACCAGAGTTCACCTGGGAACGTGAGGATCAAATAAATCCAAGTATCCTCATCTTTTCTTTTCAGCCTCCTCGTGATTAAAATTTCGGGACGAAATTTCCTAAAGCAGGGGAGACTGTAACATCTCGTATTTTTAGTAAATAAAAATTAACTTTGTTAAATTCTTGTAAAGACCTTTATGCCGTTTGTGAAACCTTGAGGGTTTGTTATGTTTGTCTAGCTAATTTAAAAGTTATTTAAATTATTTAAGTTATAATAATAATAGTAATAATAATAATAATAACTATAATAATAAGAATCATAATAATAATACTAATAAAAGTAATAATACAAGTAATTACAACTTTTACGTATTATGATAAATGTTCCCTTAATTAAAACTTATAAAGGTTAAACAATTAATAAGTTATAAATAAAATTCATAAAATTTAAATAACTCATAAGCTTAAATAAGTTAAGGGGGCATTCATGACAATTCAGAAACTTTAAACATAAAGTTTTTACATTAAATAATAAGAACTTGAAATTACAGGGACCATTTGTGTAAATTTGTTATTAATCCCAGCCCCCATCCCTTTCCCTCCCGTTTTTCCGGTCACCGGACCGGCAAGCCTCCGGCGAGTGCCAAAACCCCGAGAAACACTCGATTTCGACACAATTTAACACCCCGACAATACCACGAGAAAGATCCGAACACTATGCCAACTCTAATTTAAAAATTCAAAGTCGTTTAGTGCGATTTAAGCACCAAACCAACCACCTCGATTTTCGGCCATTAACGCGCACTACACACTTTAATGATTAATTTAACTTCACACTAACGAACTTTGAACCCTTTATAAGCTTCCTTTGAGCTCGATTTCATCCGAAACACACACGAACACCACCTTCGAACACCTTCCCAGTTGCGGACTTGTTCTTTGTCTGTTCATCACCAATACATCATCGAATCTAGTAATTAAATACATGTACTTGCTCGATTTTTATGAGGAACAAAAGCCCCATGATTGCAGATGCTATCAAGATCGAATCGACCTTCAATTTGATTCGGATCAAACTAGGGTTCATATGAATCGGGGGTTATTGGGTATTTATGTTTAAAAGATTTGGAAACCGGGGATTATCGCGGCTGTATGCCTTTGGTCCACCGGTTCAATGTTCCCATTACATCCAAGAGGTCCCGGGTTTGACCCCGGGCACCTCCATATATTTTTTAAGGGCTTTTAGCCCAAATTAATTTTACAGAAAATTTTTAATAAATATAAAAATTGTTTTTGTAAACTTTTAATATTTTTCGGATCAACAAATAATTTTATGGATTTTCTATTAATTTTAAAAATTAAATAATTGTTTTAAAAACATTTTAAAAATATTATTCTTGGTTAAATCCTATTAAAAATGGGTTTCAACTAATAAATTTATTTCGGTTCAAACGTTATTCTTTTAAAATCATAGATTATTTAAAACTTATATTTAAACCTTATATGTTGATACAAATAAGTTTTTTTAAAATAACTAAATAATTATTTATGTAAAATTGAAACAATAAAATCTTTATAATATTAATAAGCATTATTAATTAAAACTTTATCATGATAATTGTAGAAATTATATATTTTATAATTTCACAAATTAATTACAAATATTATTTTCTTATAAACTAAAGGTTTAGGTTAATAATTTGCTATTAATCAAAATATTATTCTAATTATTTTTAAATAATAAAGATGTATTACTTAAATGAATAGTCCTTTTAATTGAACCAAAACATAAATGATTACGTTAAAAACGTATTACTTATAAACCCCAAATTCTTATCAAACCCTAGTTTGCGTTTAATCATTAAACCTTATTATTAATCTAAATCTTAAAATATATATACATGTTTAGATACCATGTGAAGGAGTTCATTGGAACATAGATCATTATCTTATTTAATCATCTTGTATACATACTTATACGCCATGTGAGTTTCACGGCCTCTTTTTATGCTTATACAATTGTTTTAATCTTTTCCAAACATGGGGGAAAAGTATGCTCACACGTTTTCAATGCTGTACAAAATACATATAATTTTCATACTTGAAATCAGCGTGATACAATCTTCATACTTGCATACATGATGTTACTGTGTGGTTCTTCTTACAACCATTAATTCCGGTGTTGGAACCAACGGATATGTATTAGTAGTACTACTGGGTTGACACCCCCACCCTTGACGAATGGTTACTTGTGAGTACCATCATACCTGCCAGGAATCCAGCCTTGGGTGAATATATTCCGACAATTGTTGTGTGTACGTCATTAGGTTTGGTTGTATAAAACTCATGGTATGTGATTTGCTTGCTTAGAACTGTATGCACGGTATTCCACTACAAACACTATACTGCATCAATTACATGTTTACAATTCAAACCTGTGAACTCACCAACAATATGTTGACCTTTTGAGCATATCTTTTTAGGTAACAATCATTGAGGATAGCTAGGAATGCTGCCTTAGCGACGACCTTAGGATTGCACTACTTAGACTCAATGGATGTCTGTGATGGTTGCTTGATTTTCATTATTCACTTATGTTCATTTGTTTTCCGGGTTGTGGGACTTATACTTATTTGGTTTGTAAGACTATGTTTATCGTGGAATTGACTAACTGCGACACAAGTCTCCATTTGTGTCGGGTGACGTCATGACACGTTGACTTTCTTCATTTAATGCATCTCTATTAACTTAACAATGTGTTATGACGATCTCGTCCGTTACATCCTCGTGTTTCGCTATCAGCGGGGTGTGACACCCACTTTTACATTATACACTCTTTTGGGGGAGAGAAACATGCTGATTTCATAAATGATATAATACATTAGATTTCGTAATACTGCATATACTTGATACTATGGTGTTATCTACGCCTCTTCGGACCGTTAATATGTTACTAGCGAGGCGATTGTTAGTAGATCTACTGGGTTTGACAAACCCCTCCCGGGCTAGTCGCGCTAGCTTGACTGGAGGTCAAACGGGTGAATGGTTAGCCTGTTTTAAAGTGTTGTGGTCGGGATTCCACAGCCGGGGCATACATTATTATTATTACTGTCAGCTCGGTCACGACTTCATACACATAGTGACTTGTTGTAGGCTAGCTAACTACTTATATGCTTGATTACTAAATCTGGAATTTCATTACTATTAATTATTGTTTTTTATAAACCTGTGAACTCACCAGTATTTATACTGATCTTAGCATGTTTTCTCTCAGGTCGTTGATATGGCACGTCTAGGAGCACCGCACTTATTGCATATTATCGTCATCCGCTTTTAAATGATTTTATGGTTTAATCATGTTTACATTACTTACATTGGTTTGGGCGCGTGTTTGCGCAGATGCCAACAGTTGTTTAAATGTTTTCAAATTTCGCTTCCACATTACTTCCGCATTGGTTTGTTTCACTATTATTAAGAAACTTATATGTTTTGTTTTATCGAGTCGTTTGGTGTAACTGATGCTTATCTGAGATCCTGGTTATGTCACACGCGTAACGATAAAAACCCGTTTGTGGAAATTGAGGGTGTGACAAAAATTATGATTCAAATGACTTTTTTCTATATATTTATTCAATCTCCATCACTAAACATTATCTATATAACTTTTTTTTATCAACTAATCAAAAGCCACATGAAAACCATGACCGGAACTTGAAGAAAGATGTCCAATATAACCCGTTTATTAAACACGTCGAGTTTAGTAAAGCGGCACAGAAACCACAACCAAAATAAAATTACATCTGTACTCAACATTCAAAATCATGGACAAAACATGGGTGGATCTAATAGTTGGTTTTTACATTTCTTTTAAAATCCTTGGTTTTCAGCTTATTTATATAAACTCGAGGGATGGAATTGAAAGTTGTGGAGTAGAAAAAGGACCATTTATGATATGTGCAAACTGTAAGTGTAAGGTCAAAACTTGTTAAAACCGTTCAATCTTTAAAAACGATTGTTGGGGCATTCCGAGAATTGAACTCGGGACCTCTCGCACCCTAAGCGAGAATCATACCAATAGACCAAATGCCCAGTTTATGCTTTGAGTTTCTATGGTTTTTCCTTAAAATTGATCCGAAACTTCATAATGGTGCAACTTTACTTATGACTCCATTTTAATTTTTAAAAGTATATAATATGATTAAGAATACATAATATGACTGGAAATAACAATCAAGTTTTTGAGCATCATTCAAATATAAAATAGTTGTGTTATTTTTATAATTTTGTACTTTTCTTTTCAACTAAATAATATTTTTATATTTTTATCGTTACTTTTTCTCTTTCATTTACCCACAAACACTTTTAAAAAAATTAAAAAATTAATAAAGATGAACATCTTACCAAATATATAGATAAACAGTAACATATTTTATATCCTTCACTCACACTCATTTTTTTATAAAGTTAAGTTTAATTTTACTCTTTCAGCTTTGTTAAAAGTAACAATTTTTATCCAAAAGATTAAAAACATTGATTCACCTTCATAAAATTCATAAATTGTTTCAATTTCAGTGCAAAAATTTTATTAGTTATTTCAACTTAATCCAAAATGATAAAACATTTGGAAGTGAAATTCAAACAACATATGAATTTTTTTAAGTAAATTGATGTTTTAATCTCCGGTCAAACATTGACAAACAAAATGAAAATTAACTATTTTCTATAATCTAAAAAAACATACTCACAAATATATACAAGGATGGGATGTAAATGCTCTATCTTTTAAATTAAATAATATTTTTATACTTCTATCATTTACATTTTCTTTATTTTTTATTTACAACCACTTTTAAAATTATATTAAAAAATTATAACCAATAAACAGTGCATGAAAAAATTTATAATCACAACCATTTAAACGCTCTAATGCATACACTCTTCTTTGGCACCAAAATCCACTCGAGTGCAAATGGTAAATTTTAATAGTAGACCTTAAATTATTTAATATTAAATGACCTTCAAGGAAGTGCAAATGGTAAATTTTAATAGTAGACCTTAAATTATTTAATATTAAATGACCTTCAAGGAAATACTAACTTCCATTAATACTATATATGAAGCATCATCAACTGTTTTATTGTTTGCTTAAATTGATTCATGTTTACGTTCGGATTGGTCGGTTGGGTTCAAGTAAAAAAAAGGAGATGAGTCACATATGACGTTTGTGTTTGCTTTGACATGCTCTCTTATTCAAAGGTATGATTTTGTTTATATTAGGTTTTGAATTATCATTTTACAAATCTTAATTTCTTATTTTCATTTTTCGTTAACAAAATCAATTGATCACGAAGAAGTGATGTTTTTTAATGATTTCTCTTTGGTTTTTTTAGATTTCACATTTGAGGCTCGGAAAATAAATAAGTTAGGTTTTTCGAAAACTTGAAAATATGCGAAAACTTGCTTTTGCGAAAGTTTAACTTGATGTGAAAACTGTTGTGGTGCAAAAATTTAAGATGTACGAGAACTTGCTGGATGCGAGAATTCCTTGTGCAAAAGCTTTATTTGCGAAAACTCTTTCTGTTTTAATTCTATATATCTTGTACTTATACATCTTTCAGAGAAATATAACGGAAACTTTGTTTACTCGATTGTGTGATTGTTTTGATTTATTTCGTATTGTTTGATCACTGCAAATAATGTTTAACATCAAATCATATAAATTCCGCATCTGTGATTTAATTCTCGATCAATATTTTGTGAATTCAGCGGAATCCCGGTCCTTACCAGCAGGCATACGTATAATGTGTTCTTTCATACGTCCACGTATTGTTCTATATCTTTCTTTTATGATTATGCTTTACTCTCTTTTGTTTGATTTGATAAGATAAACGTCGCTAGTGTTGTCAAAGATACAAAATAATGAACTTTTTACGTGTCAAAATATCTTCAACCATTTTCATTTTGTAGGAAAAAAGATTGACATTTACATACATTGTTATATGAAGGGTCCTGATGGGGACACCGCATGGGTTTTGGGGTGGGCCGGTTCAAACGGTCACGGTTAGGTCTTGCGGTCACATTTTGGCACCTAACCGTGACCGCATGGTCTTGATGTCACGGTTTGGGGTGTCTGTCCCGTGACAGCATGGTCTTGCTTTCAAGGTTCGGGGTGGTAGTTCCCGTGACCTCCTGACAACAAAACGACAAAATGACAAAATGGGCTGTTAAAGTTGAAAAGCGGTCACCAAACCGTCACGTGGAGGCCAAACCGTGACCTCTAGGGTACACGGTCTCAGTTTAAGGTACGACGTAGACGTGATTTTAACAAAAGGCCGTGATTCCCGGCACAAACCGTCACGTGGAGGCCAAACCGTGACGGTTTGTTCCCCAGAATTTCACCTTATATACATTTCACCTTCGAACAATCGGCATATCCATTTCCAAACTAAAAATTCGCAATTTCATAATCCACACTCGAGATTTTTCAGCCTTCGTCATTCCGAAAACGCGTTAATTCGAAAACAATGTCGGGTTCGGGAGATCATTATCAAAAGCCGAAGCTTCCAGATTTGAATGTCATGACCTCGGTGATTCTACTCTTGGGCTCGCAATCTCAAGCTTTTTCTTCTTGACTTACCCGATATCGACGCTGGTAAACTCTCTGAACTCCGTGCGCGCAATGTTAGTGGTGAAAAACTCGCTCGGGTTGCAGTTCGCCTCGGGCTTTACAAGTACATCCGTCACAACAGAGCTGATGTTCTTAGTGATAAGGTATTACATTATCAAGTCTACTGATATTCATGCCAATTATACATTCTGTGTTGCTATTAGATTTGGGGTTTTTTTGGTGTTTGAGGAGTGCATACTATTTGAATTGAGTTTACTATTAGCCTATTAGGCGTACCGATTATACGTCATGCATTGCTATTGAATTTGGGGGTGGTGTTTTGATTTTGTTAGGTTTGGGAGTTTCTTATTGCGGTTGAGGAAGAAGAAGGGATAGTTGTGCACGGTGGAAGAAGGAAACCGACCCTGCATAACCAGTTTTCCAAAGAATCTGCGCTGCGTTTTGTCTCAACAAAGATTAAAGTCAACGCGTTCTGAATCAAGATTAAAGATAACAGATTACAAAGACTAATTAAGCAGATTAGAAAAAAAGATAAACTGAATCGCACGTTTGTTAATGATTAAAACCATAAAATAGTGTTTGTTAATGATTTTAAAAGTATATAAACCTGAGGATAAATCGGTGCACCACCATATGCAACAGCAACTTTCACACCAGTTTCATAGCAGAATTTCTTAGCTTCTTCAAATATCTAACGAAATAATACAGATCATAAGAACAATAGTTATATTATATATTCACGAAAAGATAGAAATGATGTGACGGTGAAACTAGTAATCGATAATCAATCATCATTTGTACAGACTAATGGGGACACCGCATGGGTTTTTGGGGGTGGGCCGATTCAACTGTATTGTGCATCTTATTTCTTCATTTGGCAGCCAGACAATTGAAAGGGGATTACCCGATGCCCAGTGTGAGCTATCATTGGCCGAGATATGCATATCAAAAAGCACTAGAATGGCAAAATATGTACGAGGGTCGTTTAAATAATTACGTTAGAATAATGGATCGTAATAGAGGCACCAATGTCTCCTGTAAGATATCATTATCCGATACTTCATCATATTAATGAATATCCCTTTATTGATGATGATGATGATGATGATGATGATGATGATGATGATGATGATGATGATGATGATGATAATAATAATAGTAATAATAATAATAATAGTAATATTAATAATATTAGTAGTAATAATAATAATAATAATAATAATTATTATTATTATTATTATTAATAATAATAATAATAATAATAATAATAATAATATAAACAGCTGAATGATTGCTCATCAGTAGTTCTTCGGTGTGTACTCACACACCGACACTGCCACCTCGCGCACGCCTCGCTGATTATTTTGCTAGTTATTATCATCGGCAGTCGCGAGGGGCGTTAGTGGGCGGGAACATCGTTTCCCGGATCGCTCGGGGCTTGGGGTACGCACAGGCCATGTCCCAGCTCCCGCTACCTCCGACTCCTGTGCGCGTGGCCGGCCGGAGCACCGCCACTGGGATGAGGATAGTTCGGAGGTTCCCCGACGGCACGTGGCACCTGCTCACCAGATACCAGGAGCTCGTGCCATGGGTGCCCGAGCTGTTGGTGGACCCACCCGAGCTGGCGGGGGCTGAGGTCCACCTTCAGGACGCCCACGACGCCCTTGGCGGCGGGGAGGATTAGCCCATTCCCCCGCCGCACGACCAGGACCCGCCCCAGCATCCCCAGCGCGTGTACCACGCCGTGCGATTGCCTGCTCATGTTCTTGATATGATTCAGGACACACGAGACAGGGTCGCGAGGCTGGAGGATACGACAGCGAGGCTGGAGGATACGACCGCGAGGCTGCATGATATGATGGACTGGGTCATCCAGCACATGGTCACGGACTATACCGCCTCGGGTACGCCGTTGTTGTCACAGCCACCGAGGCGGTTAGACCATGACGGTGCTGGCCCACCTGCTCACAATCAATACCCCATAATTACATACCCAATCAATACCCCCATAATTACATACCCAATCATTGACCCCAGATCTAACTGTCACGGGTAGGGTAAACCGTGACAGCTAGATGTCACACCTGACCTAGCGGTCACGGGGAGACCTGACCGTGACAGCTTGGGTCGGTTTTCTCTAGGAAAAGCACGGTGCGCCTAAAATTTCCGTTATATGAAAGATACAAAATCGTGTAATCAAATCCTATTTGACCGAAAGTTGTTTTATTAAAGTTTTTTTTAATTTTTTAAAACAACCGAACTCATTGTAACGTGCTTTCTTAATTGTCTAATTATTTGCTTTTTGAATTTAGTATACACGCACATACACACACACACATATATATATATTGGGATAGGATCATTTCAGAACTCTTCTTATTTTTAAGAACTACGAGAACTCATCACAACCTTTGAAACATTTGATCAATGGTTAAAAAACAACAATGGCATAATCGTAATTAAATTAATTGTTAGAGATCATTAATAAAAGAAAAAAGGGTATTTTAGTCGGATCCAAAAATTAAATATGTAACCATCATATTTCATTTCCTAATTAAACTCCATAATTTAAAGAATTGATTTTTAAAATTTTTAACAATTTTCTCACTACAAAATTATCTTGCAAGAATAGATGATTGGAGAGACTAAAAAACTAAAATGGTCGATTACATGGGTTGGACTGCACTTGACGAGTGTTGGGTTTTTTCTGATGTCGCTAGCGACAAAATTTTGATTATAATTTGCATGGTCAAATTGTGGAAGACGGTCAAAAGTTACAGCATCTTCAATTTGAAATTCACGTAAGTTTGTAATCCATTTTCCAATTATTTATGATAAATAAATCAATTTTGATATTCATTATGCCATTATAGTAAATTCAATTAAGATTAATCTTTTAATAATTTGAATTTATTTTGACTAGTGGTCGTAAATTTCAAAAAGATTGAGTAAAAACTATTTTGAAGACAATGTGATTTAAAAAATTGAATACTGATACTAAACTATTTAAAAGTGACCAAAAGGTTTTAGTTTACTTAATATGTAACTATATACATTTGTTTTTTTAAATTGATTATGTTTTTATATATATTACATATATGTAACTTTTGATTTGCTATTGGTTTACATGATATTATATGTCTGTAGGTTTTATGGTGTTGATTTCTTTAAAAGAATATGTAAGTGAAAAAGAACGACTCAATACATGAAGGTAAAAGATCTGCGTATATGTAAATAGTCAATTTACGCATATGTAAAACATCAATTCCATATTTGTAAGAAAGGCAACTCAAGAAATTTATTTCAGTATGCATATGTATATACAAATAGATGGTCTGTTGAATGATTTACATATATTTAATAGCTTGTGATTTAAAAATAAATGATTAGTATGAAATTTACGTATTTTTAAATAATTATAGTTTACAAATATTTGATTAATATGAATATTTCCAAATATGTAAATTAAGATTAGTTTCTATAAAGTTTGTTTAAACATGTAAATTGTTATTATAAATACTTACAAAAAAATTAATACTTAGGTTTATGATTATTTTTTATGTTTAATATATTTATAATGTCATTTGTTTAAGTATGTATAAAATCATAAAAGTTTAACAAGAGATAGGAGACTATTCAACAACAACAATAATAATAATAATAAAAGAGATTAGAGAGGAGAGAGAATATATACATTAATTAATTGTTAATTGGGAGAGAATATTTGATATTTTTACCTTTATACCCTTTCATTTAATATCAAATTTTAATATTAAAAAAAATGAATGGTCAAGATTGGTTCTGCGAGTTATGAAAATAAAGCAAGTTCTGAAAAGAACCTAATCCTATATATATATATATATAATATATATATATATATATATATATATATATATATATATATATATATATATATATATATATATATATATATATATATATATATATATATATATATATATATATATATATATATAGGGTTAGGATCATTACAGAACCATGTTTTATTTTCATAATAAAAAAATCATTGATTTACATAAATGTAACTTAAGTCTGATGATACATGAGCTATTTTACATATGTGTATATGATACATGTATATAAAATAACTAAATATCATCAGCCTTAACTTACATATATGTAAATCAATAGTTCTTTTAGTTCTGAATATATATATATATATATATATATATATATATATATATATATATATATATATATATATATATATATATATATATATATATATATGTGTGTGTGTGTGTGTGTGTGTGTGTGTGGTGTGTATATGCATTATATATATATATGTGTGTATATATATATATGTGAGTGTGTGTGTGTGTATGCTTGTGTGTGTGTATATGTATATATATATGTGTGTGTGTGTGTGTATGATAGGGATCAAATGTTAACTCTTGTATATTGTGATAACTCATTAACCCAACTAGTGGTCCACAGCAAGTCACATCACCACTGTAACTTAGAGTTACAGTGGTAAAAACTAATGTTTCAAAACAAACGTTAAAAAAAATTTAAAAATATAACAAGACTATACTCAAATTAAAGATATTAAAATGATTTATTT
>CM044015.1:43080626-43140626 GCA_024085815.1 Flaveria linearis | reverse complement strand
GCCAAGTTCGTATATTTCAAACTTGATTACTACCCCCCTAACCCAAAAGAAAAAAGAAAAAAAAACTACGGCGTCTACTGCATCAAAAGGTTAAGATATTAACAATCCGTTGTTAGGCAATTTGATCCATTGAAATACCCATATTGCAAGCCTTTTCTGTCGTAACGTGTAACGTCTCCATGGCCGATATGAATAGGAAAGTAGACAATGGGTCTACTTGCCCCACTCCGTGAGGGATTTCAAACTTCAAAGTTGGTGCATCGTTGATAATTATTTCAAATGAACAAGCTAAGCAAACGGCCATGAATCCATGATCTCTACGAGACAGGATAGCCCATTTTGTCGAAAACTGAGTCTAAGAAACTCCACCTTGATGGATCAAATGTCTTTTGAAAAATCAACCTTGAAGAACATTGTTATCTTCTTAGATTTTAAGCCATGATATAACCAAAAGGTCCATCAAGCATGTATCTACCCTCAATGTTGTTTGGACATTACTCACACTTGAACCAGTAACTTTTTTTTTATCTTGTTTGCTTCAATCTTAGTGCCTCAGCCAATTAATTTAATCATATTGGTATAATTATAATAAAGGATGAGTTACATACTCTATTAATAAAGCTTGAGACAAAGTATTAGTCAATTATTGTGACAACCCTAAATAAATAGATAATTTTATTTATATGACGACTAAATAAATTATATTATTATTATGTCCAGTATATATATATATGGAATGTACGTATGCATGTTTGCATGCATGCATATATATTAGAAAACTTACATATGCATGCATGTATATATATATCAGAAATTCACATATGCATATATATGGAGAATTATTTATGTGTGCTTGTATGTGTACATATATGAGAATTTAGTATGCATGTTACATGCATGTATATGAATTAAGAAGGCATACTTCTGCATATACTATTATACATATACGTATACACTTATGATTATTTATATTACTATATATGTGTATTATAGAAAAAGCATGAGTACATGCTTACTAAAGTTTACGTATGCATGTATAAACATACATCTATAAATGCATCCATATATATATACCAAACAAGTTAGATCAAAAACAAGTCACTTCATAACAAACCCAACCAAACAACATAAGGGATATTAAAAGAACCTTAACATCTAATAAATCAAACCTTAATGCACCTAAACCATTATGTTTAAACCTAGCTTAATGACTAAGAAGTTATTAAGCAACCCTCGGCTAATAACATCACCAAACCGCCACATAAAGCCACCATCATTGCAACATGGATGTGGCAACCATCAGCCACCTTTACATCCCACCATACCGCCACCTATCACCTTGAATACCTATGATTGACACCTAGCAAAGCTAGGATAGGTGGGAATAAACATTGTTCCAATTTCTTAAAAATTATATAATTGGTTAAAATGGAGAAATAGACAATAAATATAAATAAATTCGAGAAAATTCTGATAAATTCACAGAATGATCCTTTTGAAGTATAAATGTCTCTAGAATTATTTCAGAATTTATTTCCTTATTATAATTGGGATATGAATTTTTATGTTTTCTGAAGTAGAATATCTAAATAAATACTTAAAGTATATAATAAATTTTAATAAAATCATGGATTCAATTTTAAATCTGAATATACAGAATATATAAATTTCATAAATTTTGGAGTTAAATAATTATTTTTAATGAAAATTGAGGATATTGTAAAATTTACAAAAACTGATCTGCTATGAGTTAGACTTTGATATATTTATATGATGTTCTAATTTGTATATGAAAATTTCTGTAAAATGTTTGTAATTTATGGACTATAGAAGCTATTTTTAATAAATTTTGGGAATACTATAGAAATTACAGAAAACAATCTGTTAGGGAATAGATGTTATAAAATTTATGAGATGTTAAAAACTGCCGAAATAATATTCTGTAAATTTTTGGTAATTTTTGAGTAACAGTAGCTATTTCTGGTGATTTTTGGAGATTTTGAAATAATTATCACTATTTATGTGTAATAAAATAAATGTTGACAATTTAAGATAAAAGTATTTGACTGTTTTATAGTAAAATTTTCAAAAATTAATAAAATCTGAGGTTCTAAAAATTTTAAAGAAATTTATGTCTAATTTTGTGAATTATTTTTATAGGTTCCAATTTGGAGACACGGTGAGATTCATAGCCCCATTTTTAACCCTTTTGGTATTTGTAAAGTTTTGGAGGGAAAAAGCATACTGGTTATGTTGATGTATTATTTTGAAAATATTTTGAGACTTACTGTCATTTGCGATACAATCATTAGTTCGAATGATGAACCGTCTGATAATATTAGTAGAGCTATTTAGGAGAATATTTGCACCAACAGGATGAGTGTTGTGATGCTATTTTTCTGCACCTAACCGAATGAGGGTTGAGATGTAATATTATCTGATTTTGTGATTATTCGTGACAGTATGATTATGTGTGTGAACAGGTTTGGTTGTAATTGGTGCATCAACAAAATATTTATCTGGAAATAAACCTATGATCTCACCAACTTTATGTTGACTGTTTGAGTATGTCTTTTTCAGGGAATGATGCCGAACATGTTTGACTTTAGTTTTGATGTCCATCATGGCTGGGGTGAAATAGTTGGAAAAGTTTGTTTGACGATAACTGTCAACATTGTTGACTACAGCGTGTATGTGGACGCGCACTTTCATCTCCTCTGAAGACATGTTATAGTTTAATAATGTTGTAGAAAGATTATATCAAATTTTAAAAACCTATGTTATATGATGTAATCTCGGCTATTATGAATAAATGCATGTCTTATTTTATGTTTATATGTGTGTATGCATATTGTATTTTTAACATGTTTCACACATCCCTAAATAGATAGCATCATGTGACATGCAACAATAAGTATACACAAGATTATAAGGATTTTCCTATGAGGTTCATGAATAGCCTATAGTCTAGGTCACCATTTCTAATAACCTAAATCCTTATAGTTATAAGCTCTTATACCAATCTGTCACACCCCAACCTTGACGGCGGAATCGTCGAAGTGTGAGAGTTACGATTGTTCACAGCCACATAACGCTATTATTAATTCCTAATATATTAATCAAGATTCAATTGTAACAATACAAGTAAAAGGCTCAAACAAAGATACATCATGAATATAAGGTTGAAAGTAACAAGATCATGGTTTATTTCTCTAAGTCCAGTCCTAAGTGAGATAAGCTTCAAAGAGTATAACACATACTTGGGTTATTCCTGAAACATGTTAAAAATAAAAGGTCAACATAAAATGTTGGTGAGCATTCCATAGTTTTCAATACATAGAATATATAAAAGATGGCAATTCAAGTCATAAGTTAGTGAATAAAGTGATTAGGGATGTTATGAACAATGCAACAATCAAACCTTGACAAAGTTTTACAAGTCTCAAATGTTAAAAGTATATACGATTAGCTAAGTGTACTTGGATTAACCAAGCAGGCTTGTCAGGCCCATAGATCTATGATGTCGCCAGGCTAGCAATAGTTAACGATTGTACATATAACGTCATAATATGGTAACCATAAAAGTTCAACTAACAACAACTTTACATGATGAATTGCCATAAAGTTTACAAGTCTCGAATAAGTTTACAAGTGCAATGATATAAATTAACATGTTTCACCCCAAAGTGTGAAAAATAAGAAAAAAGGGGTATGAAAATACTCACATGGAATTACGCATTACAAGATGATAAATAAAGATTAAGGATGATCCAAAGTATCTATTACAAGCACCTAAATATATATTACAAGATGAAGATTAATAATATGATTAACGTTCAGATAAGAATTAAGGTTTCAATAGTTTTAAGGGGTTTTTGATAATTAATGAGTTTATAATGTAGTTACTTAAATTTTGATTCCATTAGAAGGAATTATATAGGTTTATATGATTAAGTATTTTAGAAAAGAAATTAGATAATAGTGATGTAATTAAGTCTTAATAATTTTCTAAGAATAATATATAATTTCTTCAATAAAAATAATACCTTAAAGAATAAAAATAATATTGTATTCATTAGAATTTTAAATGATTTTTTAAATTATCGTAACAAGCCCAATATGCATATAAATAATTATTTATTAATTATTTTAAAAGAAAACATTTATAACAAAAATTTAAATATAAAATCAAACCTTTTATGATAACCATGATTTTAAAAGAATCACATTTAAACCAAAACTAATTTATTAGTTGAAACAAATTAACTAAAGCAAGAAAATAAATCCAACAATATCTTTGAACATGAAATGTTTTGTTATTATAAATGATATTTAACATCTATTTTCTAAGAAAAAAAACAAAATATATTGTTTATCCAAACTATTTAATAAAAATATTTTATTAAATAATTTAAATAAATTTGTAAATATATTAAAAAAATAATAAAACAACAAAGATTTACAAGCATCCTTTACAGAAAATATTTAATTTATTTCTAGAATGAACAAAATTATATACTGATTTTTTTTTATAATTTTTTTATGAATTTTTTTATGAAATTTTAAAAGCTAAAAACCATTTTAAAAAAATATAGGGGTGCTCGGGGTCGAACCCGGGACCTCCAAGTGGTAATGTGAGTCGGGATTGTCACACCCTCAAAATCCGCTAACGGGGTTTTACCGTCAGGCGTGTGACATACCAGGATCTCAGATAGCATCAGTTACACCAGACACAGTAATTACAAAACATCACATTAAGTAATTAGACTGTTAAATCAATCATGAGTGTTTCAGATTTGCGGAAACGTTTCAAAAGTAGAAATCAACAGTGAATCGTTTCTACATGCGTTTCAACCATAAGAATCAATAACGTTCAACAAAATAGACCAGTTGAGTTGTGATGTAGCCATGAATGCATCCTAGCTTAACCCTGTGCATTTCTGTGACCTGAGCAAAACAAACAAACAAACAAACAAACAAACCCAGTATATCCCACTCAAGAGCAGGGTCCGGGGAGGGTAGGTATAGGCGAGTCTTTCCTCTATCTTGTTAGGTAAAGAGACCGCTTCCAAAGAGACCCCCGACTCGATAGCAAAAGCAAAATGAGCAGAACAAAAAGACAACAAAACAGCTAACCTTTGAACGTTGAAACAAAGTATGAGAATCATGGCGTAATCCAGGTGTTGCAGTGGTTTTGTTGGTTTTCACCCAACATATATCTTCACACCTACGGAACCCCCACTTCTTTAGACATTGCTAAAATGTGTCAACATAAAGTTAGTGAGTTCACAGGTTTAATCAACAAGAATTGTGTCAGAAAGCGTTTCATATAGTTTAATCAACCAGAAATGTGTCAGAAAAGCGTTTCACATGGTTTAATCAACCAGAAATATGTCAGAAAAGCGTTTCACATGGTTTAGTATATAAAGCATATCGATAGGTAGCGAGCCTATAAACAAGTTAGTTAGTGTTTCAAACCGAAGCTGACTGTGTGTGTTTAGTGCCTTTCCACCACGTCTTAACCGACCGTGGCAATCGTTAGGTCAATTTAGCACTCGTTCGACCTCCAATCAAGCTAGCGCGACTAGCCCGGGCGGGGTTTGTCAAACCCAGTAGTACTACTCAAAATTACCTCGCTAATCCATTACTAACGGTTTGATACTGTAAGGACTTTCAAATACGTTTTCCACTAACATAACAGACGATATCAATAATACTGGCAACCATAACAAAAATAGTGTTTGCATGTTTTCTCCCCCAAAAAGGAAAGAAAGTAAAATGGGGCCGTGAAACTCACCTTGAATGCGTTGCAAAGAATAAATGCTAGCACAAAGGGTCGGGTTCCAATTAACCTGGGTTTCATTTAATATTTAATTAATAATAAGTACTAACAATGTGATCGTACAGTTCATGTTCCACGGTTCGGGTGTATATATTACTAATCATATATGCGTTGTATCTGGATATATATGATCGGGTTTAATCAAACATGTCTAATGCAATATTAATCATCGAACAGATAAATCAACCACTCCACCCAAATATTAATTAAATATTAATATATAACATGATTACTAATGGTATATACATGAATTATATATACACACTTTAATATTTATGTAGTGTGATTAAATAATAAGTATACACGCATATAGTGTGATTATCATGCACCCATGTTAGTACACACTTTATCTGGATAAATGCACCCATATAGTGTATATCTATTAATGCACTAAAGTGTATATTATATACTTATAGTGCGCTCATGTTCCATACAGCAAATATATTTATCTGAGTGCATTATCTGGATGCATTTAAATAATAGTTCATGTTCCCGACACTATATATTACCATCAGGATAATGCGTAACGCATTATTTATAATAAACGCATTATTTTTAACATGTATATAATCTGGATCATGTATATACTTTTTATTTAATATTTAATTAATAATAAGTGCTAACAATGGATAATGCGTTGATAAATGCACCCAAATATATAATCATCGAGATTAAATATTACGATCATGTTCCATGGTAATATATATGATCATGTGTTTGAATAATACACGAATAATTATTCCGTTGTATATACATGATTATCTGAATACATGATCCTGGTAGTAATATATTTAAAATCAACTTTTGGGTGTAATCGATGTAATCAACAGATTGAGATTAAACCTCAGAATCAAACGCATATATGATTATCTACAAAACACATGTATATACAACGCAGAACATGAACTTGATGGTCACGCATATCCGAACGTACGAAACACAAAACCGGGCATCCGACATCGCAAAAACCAAAGCCGTAACGAATCCGAACACATAAGACGGGCAAGGGACATACCGTACGGGTTGTTTCGGTCGCTCGGTTGCAAGCGGAAGGATCGTCGAGCGATGGAGAGGCTGTTGGATATGCGTCGGGGGTGGAGGCAGCAGGCCGTCGGGGGTGGGGATCAGGCTGCCAAAGGCTGCCGGTGAGGGAGATAGGGTGTGGAAGAAGGCTGCGAAGGGAAGGAGAAGCCGAATGAAGGGTTGTCAATGGATGTTTGAGATCATGGTTTCGTTTGGTGTTGGTGATCAATAATTGAAGTGCCAAAGGGGGTGGGGTTTAAAGGTTACAGAAAGTCCCGTAGGTGGTGGGGGAGTTGGTTATTTAAGATGAGTTATGGTTTTCAACTTGCCATTCTAGTCCCTCACCTTTGCATGATTTGGCATTGAACCTAGTTTAGTTAATTGTAATTTATTTGGAGTTAATTATTAATAATATTTAGGATAATAACCAATATCACCTAGTAATAATAAGTTAATTAGTTATAGATAACGGAGAGGGGTTAGGTTAATAGAACGAGGTTAACTTGAAATATACGGGTTGTCACATTATCCCCATGTTGAAGGAATTTTCGTCCCGAAAATTAGAATATAAGGTTAATGCAGAACATCAGGTTTCAATAGCAGCACAGAAGAGCAGTCAAAAGTTTTCTTAGGATAGGGTTTCTGGAATTTCTAAAAAAAAATCCAATATAAGGAAATGTAGGGTTTTAAGGTTTCGCGAAGGTTGTCACATCATCCCCTTGTTGAAGGGAATTTCGTCTCGAAATTTAAGGGAAAGATATCTTAGGAATGTATACCCTAAGAAGTAGATGGATGATTGTTGAACAGTTGTGGGTAGTTTTTCTTCATCTGATACTCGCGCTCCCAGCCATGCTTTGATTTCCAACTGACTTTGACAATAGGACTACGACTATGTTTGAGCGTTTTGACCTCTCGGTTCATAACTTCCACCGGCTATTCGATGAAACGTAGTTGTTCATCCACATGTATCTCATCTAACGGAACGACAAGAGTCTCATCTGCAAGGCATTTCCTCAGGTTCGAAACGTGGAACACATTGTGTACTCCACTAAGCTCTTCGGGTAGGTTCAGCTGGTAGGCTACGGGGCCAACCCGTTCGACAATTTCAAACGGTCCCACGTATCTAGGGTTTAGCCTTTCACGTTTCCCGAAACAAATCACACCCTTCCAAGGTGACACTTTTAAAAGTACTTTGTCGCCAATTTGAAATTCCAACGGTCAACGACGCTTATCAACGTAACACTTCTGTCGGTCACGTGCTGCTGCCATGCGGTTACGAATTTGCACGATCTTCTCAGTCGTCTCGTGCACAAGTTCAGGACCGGTAAGTTGACTTTCTCCAACTTCCGCCTAACAAATAGGTGATCGGAACTTTAGCCCATACAGTGCCTCAAAGGGAGCAGCTTTGATCGATGTGTGATAACTATTATTATAAGAAAACTCAACCAACGGTAAGTGAGTTTCCCAACTGCTGCCAAAATCAATCACGCGGGCACGCAACATGTCTTCCAAAGTCTGGATTGTACGCTCACTCTGGCCATCTGTTTGAGGATGATATGTCGTACTCATGTCTAACTGTGTACCCAATGCTCGTTGTAATGATTGCCAGAAATGTGAAGTGAATCGAGCGTCACGATTAGAGATAATGGAAATTAGCACACCGTGCCGAGAGACTATTTCATTAATGAAAATACGAGCCAATTTCTCGACTCGGTACTCCTTACGAATTGGTATGTAATGAGCCGACTTAATCAATCGATCAACGATAATCAAGATACTATCGTTTTTTTAGAGGAAACATTGGAAATGATGACGAGTTACCATGGTATGTTAGACTTATAATCATAACTTCCAGAATTTAATTTCATGGTAAGGTGATGTCTAGAAATCAAGATAAGACCAACAATGATAAGAAAGGTTATCCGTCGGAATTTAAGAATCCCAAACGTCACCATATGAAACGACCTTAACGCATATCTTGTGAATATGTATTTCTCCTTTGACCAACTATCGGTCTAAGAATAATACGCTATGCGAAGATCTTGGAATGAGTTCACGACGATGGTTAAGAATATTATTAAAACAGAAAATGAATCAATATTTCAAAATAACGATCGATGTTTTAACGTCATACCACGGTATACAAATATTTGAAACAGATAGAGGTTAATTTCTCGATGTTGTGAGATAATGGGTCGAATCGAATTTTTAGTCAATCGGTCTATAATGCACCAATTGTCATCATGACAGCTAAGAGGCACTTAGTGAGTGAAAGTTAAACAAGAGATCCATAGGATCACGAAGGTTAGGTCTTGTCATATGTGAAGGTAAGACACTTGGACACATACCAAGTTACGTCTTTTCCTTTAGGCCAAACCCATGTCTACAAGTTACGAAGGTTTATGAACCTTTATATCCACATCGCAATGAGGATAATAACGAGTCTTGTTGTTCAAATCCAAGATAGAATTTTAATAATTTTAAGGTTAAGGATTCAAAAGCGATTCAAGAAGTGACGCGAATAATAGGAAAGGTATTTGTAAACATGTTTTGCAAAGTAGCAATATCTAAGTAAGTTTACATTTGCAGTTCAACATACCGTAAGCATAGCTGAGAATATTTGTACGACTAGAAAGTCATGACAATAAGTTGATAATATCTTTAGCAGAGAGATTGTTTAGGAAGGCTACCATCGCGCAATCAAGTTTTGATGATAACTCGAAATGAAAGTCGATGAATAAGGAATAAAGGGTTCCATATAGCTAGATCAAATCAAAACATGAGGATAAAGGGAGAGAAGTCGATTTAAGAATTTAAGTGCTCCAAGCTTGGAATCAAAATCAACCTAATACGATCGGGTCTTCTTTCAGGTTCAGAGATCATGCTTTGGCTTGATAGGTCGAATCACCAACATTGATTCACCCTTCAAGTTACTACATGCTTCTTGTCACTTGATTACAACCATGGTAAGTTGAAGATCAAGAAATGAGATTAGTCATCAAGGTGTGTTTTTCATCCCTAGCTTGATGGTTGAATTTCATAATAACAAGAAAACAATTGAAGGTTGACATTTGTCACCAAAATACGGATTTCAATCCTATTTTGGTGAGATCATGCCATTTGTGAAATGTAAGTTTCAATGAGAATAATTGAAGTCGATCCTCAAGATAAGGAAATCACCCTAATCCAGAAGATGAAATTTCACAAAACAAACAATTGGAAACCGTTTATTGAAACGAATAGAGATTCATCAAAGTAAGGGAATCTCCCCTGCTTTGATGAGATAGAATCATTTAGGAGATACGAGTGTTCTCAGTCATAGGTTGACTTGCAAACTCTTGCATCTCTCATGGTGCAAGCGGTACGAAGTTTGACTTAATGACGAAAGGAAATTAATATCAATTAGATATTCGAAGAATTTCAAGTTACATCCGTGTAACAAAGGAAAAATCATGCTTTCAAGCTTAAGCTCAAAGTTCAAGATGGCAGAATTTGTTATGATGGTGTTCAAGTCTTGGATGGTTTAAATCGGGTAACGAAATCAAGGACAAAAATGATTGATATCACAATGAGAGGTGAACATTCAATTCACAATCGATGGAATACATGGACTTCTTAGGATATGAGGTCAACCATAGCCTTATTAAAGGCACGCGTACTTATGAGTGATTACTAATCTCAAGGGTTTCGAGTCAAGTAAATGGATTCAATGATCGAATCACATCACTATTTACACTTTGCTTAGAAAAGTATCTCGAGATGTAGGAATTCCATCTACAGCATTGCATGGTCTCAGTTATGGGACATCTCCTTAAGAGAACTTGGAATCCATAAGTAACGGTTTAAAGTTTTGAAGACCGTTCGGTGTTTAGGAAAGCGTTCTCGATGCTTTCGAACCACTGTAGTAATCCGGTAGCTCCTTCGGTTCCACTGAACTTAGTGGGGTTGCAAGAACTGAAATGCTTGTAGGTACAAGCACGTGGAGGGTTAGGACGAACAGAGATTTGATCAGGGTTCACGCCTTGATTCAGATGAGTTAGGAGGGTTGGTATGACCGCAGTGACCTCTCGGGCTTACGGCCAGAGTTTCCAGATCGGAATCGGTTTTGACGAGTAGGCATTTTGAAATATTTTTAAGATATTTTATGAGAATTGGGTAATATGAGCTATACAACATGAAAACGACAACCGGGAATTTGGCATAATAACAATGAGATGTTCCGAGTGTAATCGTTTGATTCATAAGTCAAAGCGAGTACGATGACTAATCAAAGTATTAGGTCAGCCACAACTTTGTTGGAGACATGCGTACCTATAAGCAGATACTCATCCCGAGGATTCCCAGGTAAGGTAGACAGATCCATCGTCTGATTTGGATTTATACGAATACCTTGCCTAGACAGAACACCCCGAGATACAGGCATCACGCTCTTCCAGCATTACATGTTTCAAGTTGTAAGGCACAGACCTTGACGAATTTGAAAACCATGAGTATCAATTTGAGATTTGAAATTTGAAATTTGGAAATCATGTGATTTAGGCACCAATGCCTTCGAATATGATTTTGAGAATTTGTATGTGTATTAAGAAGATTCAAGGTATAAGAGGAATCACATAAGACATATAATCACATAATCAAGTTCCAATAACCCATGCTTCGGGCCATCAAGATCATCACGTAGCCCAGTTTAAGCACATTCTTAGTATACCAGTGATGCTTATATATAGGGTCCCCCGTAACGTTCCTACCACATCCACGATATACCTTGAATGACGCTTAAACCAGTTACACGACATCCGATATTTTCCTTAGCATCATTCGTAATGTTCGTGTAGAGATTATCATCACTCCTCTATATTTCCTGTAGTCCACTTTCATTCTAAGCAGTCAATGTCATGATTGGAAATACCCTGAAGGCTCTAAGTAGGACAGGACTTATGTAATAGTAAGTGTTAGTAATGTTTTGGTTACCCTTAACAAGGTCTTACTAGAATTATGATCCTAGCACACCCTAGGGTATAGAATAAAGAACTTGTGATACTCATGATCGTTACCTCATGGTAAGATTAGCCAGACTTCTCATGCACGGCGAATTGTAATTACGTGTGCACCCGTAATGGTAATTTGCCTTGCATGTTCACCCTTAGCTTCACCTACCCCAAGTTAACATCATAGTATTATCCAGATTCATCAAGCACATATGTATAGAATCAGGTTTAGAGACAAGGAATAAGCATAGAGGAACATACATGTAATATTAAATCCATAGACTTAATATACTTGACCCATTTGCCTTATAGACTTGTGTATTGACCATAGTTTATCACTCATCCCAGAAATCCCCAGGTAAGCATAACTGGTCTCGCAATAAGATTTACACAATATGCTTGCCTTAGCACGAAGGCCTTTTGCCAGGAAATCCAGAATACAGGTGTCTATGTGTCAGACAAATCATGCAGAATATTTAGGTGATATCAAATGCACACAAACCCTCCCGTGACTCACAGCACAGGGATATGTTAAAGCAAAAGTTTTCAGGCAACCAAATTAAGTAAACATAGCTTAGAAATCTATGTGTGTGTAACTAATACAAATCCAGCTATAGTCTAAAATACAATGCAAATAAGATGCAAAGTCCATTTTAGTTCTCTATAACCTGGCTCTGATACCAATCTGTCATACCCTCAAAATCCGCTAACGGGGTTTTACCGTCAGGCGTGTGACATACCAGGATCTCAGATAGCATCAGTTACACCAGACACAGTAATTACAAAACATCACATTAAGTAATTAGACTGTTAAATCAATCATGAGTGTTTCAAATTTGCGGAAACGTTTCAAAAGTAGAAATCAACAGTGAATCGTTTCAACATGCGTTTCAACCATAAGAATCAATAACGTTCAACAAAATAGATCAGTTGAGTTGTGATGTATGCCATGAATGCATCCTAGCTTAACCCTGTGCGTTTCTGTGACCTGAGAAAACATGCTAAAATGTGTCAACATAAAGTTGGTGAGTTCACAGGTTTAATCAACAAGAATTGTGTCAGAAAGCGTTTCATATGGTTTAATCAACCAGAAATATGTCAAAAAAGCGTTTCACATGGTTTAATCAACCAGAAATGTGTTAGAAAAGCGTTTCACATGGTTTAGTATATAAAGCATATCGATAGGTAGCGAGCCTATAAACAAGTTAGTTAGTGTTTCAAACCGAAGCTGACTGTGTGTGTTTAGTGCCATTCCACCACGTCTTAACCGACCGTGGCAATCGTTAGGTCAATTTAGCACCCGTTCGACCTCCAATCAAGCTAGCGCGACTAGCCCGGGCTGGGTTTGTCAAACCCAGTAGTACTACTCAAAATTACCTCGCTAATCCATTACTAACGGTTTGATACTGTAAGGACTTTCAAATGTGTTTCCCACTAACATAACAGGCGATATCAATAATACTGGCAACCATAACAAAAATAGTGTTTGCATGTTTTCTCCTCCAAAAAGAAAGAAAGTAAAATGGGGCCGTGAAACTCACCTTGAATGCGTTGCAAAGAATAAATGCTAGCACAAAGGGTCGGGTTCCAATTAACCTGAGTTTCATTTTGTAAGGCCCCGCTCACCGGGCACCCTACTGTTGGTCATCATCACACGTAAAACATACATTTAATACATGATCATAAAATACGCAGCGGAATTAATAAAACATGCATTCTCATTTCATCATAAAAGCTTTTACATCATTGTCTTGATTACAAAATTCAAGTTTTTCTTTACATCGTTTAACTATACTATGATTGCTGCTGATGCATATTCCACAGCAATCATAGGGTCACACAGCGACCTCTACTGAAATAAAATAATAGAAAGAAAATATAATCTCTTCATAAAGAAGATATTATGTTCAAAAATATATTTTTCTTCATAAAGAAGATTTCTTAAATAATCCTGTTTATCAGGATTATCAAGAAATCTTCCACTTGCATGCAACATAATGAGTTGCGTGCGTTATGGACCCACAACGCATGATGTTGCATCATTATTAAATGGAGAATGCCATCCCAAAAGAGCTGAGTAGCCGCCTCGTGCCATCCTCAGCAACACTACCTGCGAACTGGAAAACACATAAAAGTCAGCGTTGCTGAGTGAGTTCTAGTTTTATAATAAAACATACTTTCATTTTTATTAACTGCTCTTTCATACATGTGCTCACACATCATACGTACACGCAGATAACATTATTATTATCTTATCGTTCATTACTTACTTTCATTCGTGTACACTTCCTCATTCTCGTTTACTTTCATACATACATACTTTACATACTTCACATACTTTCGTATGTCTTTACTTTCATTCATACTTTCACTTCATACGTTCGAACCTTCATTCTATTCATTCATTCATTTATTACTTTCGTTCGAACCTTCATTACATTCGGTGACATGTACACTACCCCCTTTCATCATACGTACTACTGGTGCTGGACCTGTGGTGGTTAGCCACGAACGTTGTGCACAAATGCTGATCCAGTCACCTAGGGTAGGTACAAGCACCACTTATCTTTCACTTTACTTCTGGATCAATGCCATATGCTATACCCCGAACGTTGTGCACAAATGCTGGTGCTGGACCTGTGATGATCAATCACGAACGTTGTGCACTAATGCTGATCCAGTCACCTAGGGTAAGCAGCAAGGATCCCATACATACTTCTGGTCAATCACAAAGACTGACCCCGATGTGCATCCTTCGGGGTAGCTAACCCGCACACCGTTGAGCTAACACCTGCCAGGGTGTGCACCTCCTTTCATTTGCTTGCAAGCCTTTCTTACTTTCTTTCATTAATGCATGCATTCATTCATCATGTTCCTTCTTTCATTATCTTTCACTTTACGTTCTTAATACATTCATTACTTTCGTTCATTCATTCACGTAAAGTTATTAAAGATAAAACACAAACACATAAGGAACATAAATACTTACATATCATCAGTATTCACCATCTATCATGGCAACATCATACTAACATACATACATCATAAGGAACATACACATCTCATTCATTCATCATCCTACTAGGCATCATTCATATATGGCATACAACAGGTACAACCATACAACATCATCATCACTATCATGCCTATGTTACTTATTTTCCTCAAATTAATCAGATCTTACCAAGCCTGATCCGCATTTCACATTCTGGTTCATCCGCATTAGTCTGTTCATCCGCATTAGTCAATGCGGATGAAGAATGCCTTATCCGCATTTCATGTTCTACCCGCATTAGTCCATGCGGCTGAGAAAATGCCTTAACGCATTTCCGGACTTGTCCGCATTAGATAAATGCGGCTGAATATTCCCATATCCGCATTTGTTGACCCATTCGCATTTGTTAATGCGGCTGAGCAAAATGCCTTATCTGCATGTTTCTTAGTCATCCGCATTTGTTAATGCGGATGAAGCCTGCCTTAACCACATTTCGTGGACTACCCGCATTAATTTAATGCGGTCGAGTATGGTGACCTGCACTTAACCTGTGCAATTCTACAACCTGCTCATCTTCTTAACATACATTAGCACTGATTTATCGTATCAGCTGCTTAGAATCAACTAGACATCATGCATATCATAAGAAGGACTTCTAAAACATACATTCGGCAGTACTCATCAGATCAACATGCTGAGATTTATCTACCTGCCCTAGAAATCTTACATACACTCGGCATAGCAGTCCAAACGGACCATACACACCTTCATACTCATACATACATACACAGATTGAGCGCTCACCGCTCGAAAACAGTTTTAATATGTGTTCCAGCCCCAAAAATCGTTCAAAATACGTAAAAGAAGGGGTCTTAGAACTCACATTGTGCTGCTGGGTATGACTCCTTCGAAATCAGTAGCCGTGGAACCCAGTACCTCGAACTCGTCTTCCTCTTCTTCTTGTTCTTCCTTCAAACTCGTAGTCTGCTCTTTTTCTCTCTCTAAAACTCTCGCTGATTTGGGGGTTGTGAGAAAGAAATGGGCAGACATCCCTATGTATACCAGATATTTTCTCTTTTCTTTGTACCTTTACACAAAACCCCCTTCTACTTTCTCTTCCTTTTCCTTTTCCTCCAAAATTCTTTCTTTTCTTTTCTTCTTATTATTTCCCTTTGTCTAATCAAAATTGCGGGTGTTACAAGTCCACCCCCCTTATTTTAGGTTTCGTCCCCGAAACCTGTCATTCCTCGAACAGTCGCGGGTAATGCTGCCTCATTTCTTCTTCAGTTTCCCACGTCGACTCGGATCCCTTCCTGTGCCGCCACTGTACACGCACAAGGGGAACCACTTTATTTCTCAACCTCTTTTCTTTGCGATCTATGATCGCCACTGGTGCTCTACATAATTGAGCTTTTCGTCTACCTCTATATCATCCAGTGGAACGACCATGTCTTCGTCCGCCAAACATTTCCTCAGATGAGACACGTGGAAAGTCGGGTGGATTCCACTTAGTTCATCTGGCAGATCCAACCTATAAACCACCTCCCCCACTCGGGCAACAATTCGGAAAGGGCCTATATATCGCGGACTCAACTTACCCCGCTTCCGGAATCGAATGATCCCTTTCCAAGGTGAGACCTTCAACATAACCCGGTCTCCCACTTGGAACTCAATTGGCCTGCGTCGTTTGTCGGCATACGATTTCTGTCGGTCTTTGGCAGCTTTCATATACGCTTTAATTCTTTCGAGCTTTTCAGTCGTAGCCTCTACCACTTCGACGCTTCCCAATTCTTTCTGACCAATTTCACCCCAACAGACGGGGGTCCTACATCTTCTACCGTATAACATCTCGTAGGGTGGCATGCCAATACTAGCATGATAACTGTTGTTGTACGAGAACTCAGCTAACGGTAGATGGTCATCCCAACTTCCTCCGAAATCAATAACACATGCCCGAAGCATGTCCTCCAAGGTCTGAATGGTCCTTTCTGACTGACCATCAGTTTGAGGATGATAAGACGTGCTAATATGCAACCTCGTTCCCATGGCATCGTGGAATTTCTTCCAGAATTTGGATGTAAACCGGGTGTCGCGATCTGACACAATCGACACCGGTACACCGTGACGAGTCACAATCTCCTTGATGAAAAGATCAGCCAACTTCTCGGACGAATATGTCTCCCGCATCGGTAAGAAGTGAGCACTCTTCGTCAATCGATCCACAATCACCCAGATCGTATCATACCCTTTAGGGGTACGTGGCAGCTTTGTGATGAAATCCATGGTGATGTGTTCCCACTTCCACTCCGGGATGTCCAAAGGTTGAATCTTTCCATACGGCTTCTGGTGCTCCGCCTTCACTTGCAAACACGTGAGGCATTTACTCACATACTCCACCACGTCGCGTTTCATACCCGGCCACCAATAATCTTTCTTCATGTCTTGGTACATCTTGGTGGCGCCGGGATGAATGGAGTATCGAGACTTATGAGCTTCATCCATAATCTTCATTCGTAGATCCCCAAGACGAGGAATCCACATACGCCCAAACCGGGTTTTAATGCCCGTCGTGTTTTCTACTAACTCCGCTACCAGTCCTCTCATTCGTTCAGAGTTAAGATGTTCATCTTTCAAGCCTCATCTTGGAACTCTTTGACCTGTTTCATCACGTCGGAGGTCATGATTAGCTGGTACGCCTTCACTCGAATTGGCTCGGGCCTCTCTTTTCGGCTAAGGGCATCCGCCACAACGTTGGCTTTGCCCGGATGGTAATGGATCTCACAGTCATAGTCCTTTATGAGCTCCAACCATCGCCGTTGCCTCATGTTCAGATCTTTTTGCTCGAAGAAGTACTTCAAGCTTTTGTGGTCCGTGAAGATGGTACACCTCGTCCCATATAAATAGTGTCGCCAAATCTTCAACGCAAAAACCACAGCTGCTAGCTCCAAGTCATGAGTAGGGTAATTAACCTCATGAACTTTCAGCTGTCGGGATGCATAAGCTATCACCTTTCCCCTCTGCATCAATACACATCCCAACCCCGAGTAGGAGGCATCAGAATAAACTACCAAGTCTTCACTCCCATCGGGCAGTGCCAAAACTGGAGCTTGGGTCAATCTTGTCTTCAGTTCTTCGAATGCCTTCTCTTGTGCCTGACCCCATACAAATTTCACATCCTTCCGGGTCAACTTTGTCAGTGGAGAAGCAATTTTGGAAAAGTCCTGGATAAACCTTCGGTAGTAGCCCGCCAAGCCCAAGAAACTACGGATCTCGGACGGCGTCTTCGGAGACTTCCATTGCATCACTGCTTCCACTTTCGCCGGATCGACCATAATTCCATCCGGATTTACCACGTGACCCAAGAATTGAACTTCACGCAACCAGAATGCGCACTTGGAGAATTTAGCATACAACTTCTCCCTTCTCAACGTCTCCAAAACTTCACGAATGTGACCGGCATGCTCAGTCTCACTCCTTGAATAAATCAAGATGTCATCAATGAATACAATCACTGATTTATCCAACATCGGCCGGCACACCCTATTCATCAGGTCCATAAAAGCAGCTGGCGCGTTGGTCAAACCAAATGACATAACGAGGAACTCATAATGACCGTAGCGCGTACGAAAAGCTGTTTTAGGGATATCCTGCTCCTTCACCTTCAGTTGATGGTAGCCTGATCGAAGATCTATACATGAAAACCACTAGCACCCTGAAGCTGATCAAACAAGTCATCGATCCTCGGCAAGGGGTATCTGTTCTTTACTGTCAGCTTATTCAGCTTGCGGTAGTCGATGCACATCCTCATACTACCGTCCTTCTTCTTTACAAACAGGACCGGAGCACCCCAAGGTGAGATACTCGGTCGAATAAACCCCTTATCCAACAGCTCTTGTAACTGCTCCATCAACTCTTTCATCTCTGTCGGGGCCAATCGGTATGGTGCTTTGGCAACAGGTTGGGCGCCTGGTACTAAATCAATCTGGAACTCGATCTCTCTATCAGGTGGCAATCCCGATAAATCTTCCGGGAACACATCTGGGAACTCACACACAACCGGAACATCAGACAGTTGTGGTGCTGGCTTCTCTACATCTTTCACATAACATAAATAGGCGTTACATCCACGCCTCATACATTTCCCCGCCACTGCCATTGAGATCACTTTCGGAATCGTAGTAACCCGATCCCCATAAACTGTCACTGGACTACCGTCAGGCGCTGTCAAACTGATCATCTTCTTGCGACACACAATGTTCGCCTCGAAATCCGCCAACCAATCCATTCCAAGCACCAAATCGAAACCACCTAACGTCATCGCAAAGGGTTTAACTGGAAATTTGTGACCCTCCAGTTCTACATCGCAACCCTCAATTACCTCAGAAATCCTGGTGGTTTTACCTATAGCAGTCTCTACATCAAATGGTACATCCACACGTCTACTACTAACGGGCAATTTGGCACAGAAAGCATCAGAAATAAAACTCCTACTGGCACCCGAATCAAATAATACAGAGGCTAAAGTTTGGTTCACCAGAAACGTACCGGACACTACATCAGGGTCCGTCCTAGCCTCTTCCTGCGTCATCGTGAATGCTCTGGCGCTTGCCTTCGACCCTTCACCCACTGCCTTCTTCCCGCCGGAATTCCCAGGCCTCGGCTTCTTGCAATCTTTGTTCATATGACCACTTTCCCCTCAGTTAAAGCACTTCATCGCCCTACACTCCTTAGCCATATGACCGGGCTTTCCACACTTAAAACATACATTCAGCCCCCATCTGCATTCACCACCGTGCTTTCGCCCACACTTTTCACACTTTCTCGACCTGCACTTGTCACGACCACACGGCGTTCATCAACCCGTGCCTTTTTGCTACTTGTCGAAGTATCACCCCGACCAAACCTCTTTCCCTGCCACTTCCTCTCATCACTTCCCTTCTTACTGCCCTCAGATTTTACCATCGCAGCCCGTTCATCGTACAACCTCCCAGCTAAATCCACCTCCGACCTGAAAGTACTTGGTCGGGCGGAAATCAAGTGCCAACGAATTTCGGCTGGCAATCCCTGAATATACCGGTTAATCTTGCGAGACACCGGCGTCACTTGCTCTGGCACCAACCGTGCCATGTCGTTGAACTTGGTCGTGTATTGTTGGTGGGTCATCGTTCCCGCTTCCAACTGCAGGAACTCTCTCTCAACTCTGTCCATCTCTCGACGAGGACTAAACTCTTCGATCACCATCCTCTTCAACTCAGTCCACTTCAATTTCCCAATGGCCCTGCTACCCTCGGCCTGGATAATATTGTCCCACCAGCACAATGCCGTCCCCGTAAACGAGTGGGTAGCAAACTTTACCTTCTTATCCTCCCGGCAGTCACTAATATCAAGGACCGCCTCCATCTCTCTCACCCATTGGTGAGCATCAGCAGCCGTACCCGAACCATCAAAAGTCGGAGGCTTGCACCTCATAAATTTCCCGTAGTCACAACCCCGGGCTGTCTCCCGTACCTGTTCTTCCTCCTCTTCCTCTTCATCATCAGACAATACTGTTTCTACCCCTGCCTGTTGCTGTCTACCCGAGGACCGATTCCTTCCTCGTCTATCCTCCTCTCGTACTGCCTTTATCGCTTCGGTCATCACAGTCGGTAGGATCGTCTGCATAACCTGGTGCACCTCCTCAATCACTGCCTCTTTTACCGAGGCTCTCAACTTGGCGCTCTCGTCCGTCTCTTCCTGGTGAGGAACCTCGTTCTCCTCACGAACTACTTTCTCTTTCCTAAGTCTTCCTCGCGTGATACGCGGCTCATCACCACGTTCACCATCACGGGAAGCATCAGATGATCTATCACCGACCATCTTCTATCACACTGAAAGATTAAAACACCAACACGGTCATTCAAGGAAATAGCTCAGTTTATGTTAAGTACAGTAAGTCCCTAATTACAGTGGCCAGTTGTGATTAGCCACTTACTCTACTCTTCGTACCCCGAGCCTCACCTATCCTGACTACATTAGTATCTCAGTCTAACAGTACACATACTTCACATCACATGCGCACATAATAACCAGTTAATCTTTAAGAAAATACCTGATGGCACGCGACTACTCAGATGGCATTCTCATTCTCCCTGTCCCATTCTCAGTTTAAGTTTAGGTTTATTATGAAAATTTACCCATTTTACTTAAACTTTTGCTCTGATACCAACTTGTAAGCCCCGCTCACCGGGCACCCTACTGTTGGTCATCATCACACGTAAAACATACATTTAATACATGATCATAAAATACGCAGCGGAATTAATAAAACATGCATTCTCATTTCATCATAAAAGCTTTTACATCATTGTCTTGATTACAAAATTCAAGCTTTTCTTTACATCGTTTAACTATACTATGATTGCTGCTGATGCATATTCCACAGCAATCATAGGGTCACACAGCGACCTCTACTGAAATAAAATAATAGAAAGAAAATATAATCTTCTTCATAAAGAAGATATTATGTTCAAAAATATTTTTCTTCATAAAGAAGATTTCTTAAATAATCCTGTTTATCAGGATTATCAAGAAATCTTCCACTTGCATGCAACATAATGAGTTGCGTGCGTTATGGACCCACAACGCATGATGTTGCATCATTATTAAATGGAGAATGCCATCCCAAAAGAGCTGAGTAGCCGCCTCGTGCCATCCTCAGCAACACTACCTGCGAACTGGAAAACACATAAAAGTCAGCGTTGCTGAGTGAGTTCTAGTTTTATAATAAACATACTTTCATTTTTATTAACTGCTCTTTCATACATGTGCTCACACATCATACGTACACGCAGATAACATTATTATTATCTTATCGTTCATTACTTACTTTCATTCGTGTACACTTCCTCATTCTCGTTTACTTTCATACATACATACTTTACATACTTCACATACTTTCGTATGTCTTTACTTTCATTCATACTTTCACTTCATACGTTCGAACCTTCATTCTATTCATTCATTCATTTATTACTTTCGTTCGAACCTTCATTACATTCGGTGACATGTACACTACCCCCTTTCATCATACGTACTACTGGTGCTGGACCTGTGGTGGTTAGCCACGAACGTTGTGCACAAATGCTGATCCAGTCACCTAGGGTAGGTACAAGCACCACTTATCTTTCACTTTACTTCTGGATCAATGCCATATGCTATACCCCGAACGTTGTGCACAAATGCTGGTGCTGGACCTGTGATGATCAATCACGAACGTTGTGCACTAATGCTGATCCAGTCACCTAGGGTAAGCAGCAAGGATCCCATACATACTTCTGGTCAATCACAAAGACTGACCCCGATGTGCATCCTTCGGGGTAGCTAACCCGCACACCGTTGAGCTAACACCTGCCAGGGGTGTGCACCTCCTTTCATTTGCTTGCAAGCCTTTCTTACTTTCTTTCATTAATGCATGCATTCATTCATCATGTTCCTTCTTTCATTATCTTTCACTTTACGTTCTTAATACATTCATTACTTTCGTTCATTCATTCACGTAAAGTTATTAAAGATAAAACACAAACACATAAGGAACATAAATACTTACATATCATCAGTATTCACCATCTATCATGGCAACATCATACTAACATACATACATCATAAGGAACATACACATCTCATTCATTCATCATCCTACTAGGCATCATTCATATATGGCATACAACAGGTACAACCATACAACATCATCATCACTATCATGCCTATGTTACTTATTTTCCTCAAATTAATCAGATCTTACCAAGCCTGATCCGCATTTCACATTCTGGTTCATCCGCATTAGTCTGTTCATCCGCATTAGTCAATGCGGATGAAGAATGCCTTATCCGCATTTCATGTTCTACCCGCATTAGTCCATGCGGCTGAGAAATGCCTTAACGCATTTCCGGACTTGTCCGCATTAGATAAATGCGGCTGAGTATTCCCATATCCGCATTTGTTGACCCATTCGCATTTGTTAATGCGGCTGAGCAAAATGCCTTATCTGCATGTTTCTTAGTCATCCGCATTTGTTAATGCGGATGAAGCCTGCCTTAACCACATTTCGTGGACTACCCGCATTAATTTAATGCGGTCGAGTATGGTGACCTGCACTTAACCTGTGCAATTCTACAACCTGCTCATCTTCTTAACATACATTAGCACTGATTTATCGTATCAGCTGCTTAGAATCAACTAGACATCATGCATATCATAAGAAGGACTTCTAAAACATACATTCGGCAGTACTCATCAGATCAACATGCTGAGATTTATCTACCTGCCCTAGAAATCTTACATACACTCGGCATAGCAGTCCAAACGGACCATACACACCTTCATACTCATACATACATACACAGATTGAGCGCTCACCGCTCGAAAACAGTTTTAATATGTTCCAGCCCCAAAAATCGTTCAAAATACGTAAAAGAAGGGGTCTTAGAACTCACATTGTGCTGCTGGGTATGACTCCTTCGAAATCAGTAGCCGTGGAACCCAGTACCTCGAACTCGTCTTCCTCTTCTTCTTGTTCTTCCTTCAAACTCGTAGTCTGCTCTCTTCTCTCTCTAAAACTCTCGCTGATTTGGGGGTTGTGAGAAAAGAAATGGGCAGACATCCCTATGTATACCAGATATTTTCTCTTTTCTTTGTACCTTTACACAAAACCCCCTTCTACTTTCTCTTCCTTTTCCTTTTCCTCCAAAATTCTTTCTTTTCTTTTCTTCTTATTATTTCCCTTTGTCTAATCAAAATTGCGGGTGTTACACATTTATTTACTAATAATAAGTACTAACAATGTGATCGTACAGTTCATGTTCCACGGTTTGGGTGTATATATTACTAATCATATATGCGTTGTATCTGGATATATATGATCGGGTTTAATCAAACATGTCTAATGCAATATTAATCATCGAACAGATAAATCACCACTCCACCCAAATATTAATTAAATATTAATATATAACATGATTACTAATGGTATATACATGAATTACATATACACACTTTAATATTTATGTAGTGTGATTAAATAATAAGTATACACGCATATAGTGTGATTATCATGCACCCATGTTAGTACACACTTTATCTGGATAAATGCACCCATATAGTGTATATCTATTAATGCACTAAAGTGTATATTATATACTCATAGTGCGATCATGTTCCATACAGCAAATATATTTATCTGGGTGCATTATCTGGATGCATTTAAATAATAGTTCATGTTCCCGACACTATGTATTACCATCAGGATAATGCGTACGCATTATTTATAATAAACGCATTATTTTTAACATGTATATAATCTGGATCATGTATATACTTATTATTTAATATTTAATTAATAATAAGTACTAACAATGGATAATGCGTTGATAAATGCATCCAAATATATAATCATCGAGATTAAATATTACGATCATGTTCCATGGTAATATATGATCATGCGTTTGAATAATACACGAATAATTATTCCGTTGTATATACATGATTATCTGAATACATGATCCTAGTAGTAATATATTTTAAAATCAACTTTTGGGTGTAATCGATGTAATCAACAAATTGAGATTAAACCTCAGAATCAAACGCATATATGATTATCTACAAAACACATGTATATACAACGCAGAACATGAACTTGATGGTCACGCATATCCGAACGTACGAAACACAAAACCGGGCATCCGACATCACAAAAACCAAAGCCGTAACGAATCCGAACACATAAGATGGGCAAGGGACATACCGTACGGGTTGTTTCGGTCGCTCGGTTGCAAGCGGAAGGATCGTCGAGCGATGGAGAGGCTGTTGGATGTGCGTCGGGGGTGGAGGCAGCAGGCCGTCGGGGGTGGGGATCGGGCTGCCAAAGGCTGCCGGTGAGGGAGATAGGGTGTTGAAGAAGGCTGCGAAGGGAAGGAGAAGCCGAATGAAGGGCTGTCGATGGATGTTTGAGATCATGGTTTCGTTTGGTGTTGGTGATCAATAATTGAAGTGCCAAAGGGGGTGGGGTTAAAGGTTACAGAAAGTCCCGTAGGTGGTGGGGGAGTTGGTTATTTAAGATGAGTTATGGTTTCCAACTTGCCATTCTAGTCCTTCACCTTTACATGATGTGGCATTGAACATAGTTTAGTTAATTGTAATTTATTTGGAGTTAATTATTAATAATATTTAGGATAATAACCAATATCACCTAGTAATAATAAGTTAATTAGTTATAGATAACGGAGAGGGGTTAGGTTAATAGAACGAGGTTAACTTGAAATATACGGGTTGTTAGGATCCGGTGAACCAAGGCATACAGCCGCGGTTTCTCACGGTTTCCATAGATTTTAAGCATTCCCACGAAGAAAACCCCAATTCCCCAAAACTCGTAAACCCGAAAATTGAAATCGATCAAATTGAACATGAAATCGAGGTTGTTAACCCAATCAACCATGGGTCTTTTGCTCCCCATGGTTAAACGCTCATGTATATGTAGATAATTACCCGTTTGATGTTCGATTGGAGATACCCACTTTGAAGAACAACTCGCGGCCGAACAGTGAGCGGACGAGGGTCATTCGAGGATGATAATTCAATTAATTTAGTATGAAGCTTCTATTTGTGTACTGGACCAAAAGCCCCTTGCCAATTTTGGTCCAAATTGCTTGGACAGAGGCCTCGACTAAGTTGCAGGTTCACGACAAGGTTGAAGCTCAAATTCGAAGATTATGTTTGTTTTTGATGCAATTGAGTGTGGTGCTCGATTAACGAATGGTATAGTACCGTTTAGATTAGTTTAATTAGATTATTATTAGGTTTAAATGCCCAAACGGTTATAAGATTATCGGTTTCGGTTATGCTTTTGATTCGACTTGTAACCGGTGTTTAACCATAATTATAATGTGCCCTTAGTTCGAAACATGTACACGAACGGTTTAGAGCGGTTTGGTGATCAAAATTGTAGGTTTTCTAAGAGAGTTTAGGGGTGGCCGGAGCTCACCGGAGCTCGACCGAGAGTGGTGCCGGAGAAACGGGGGTGAAGGGGGTTGGTTTGGGTTCTTATCATATTTTCACAAATGGTCCCTGAGGTTTCCGAGAATTATCACTTAAGTTTTAAAGTTTTGTTTAAGTTTTAAATAAATTTACAATTTAGACCCTGAAGTTTAAATTGTTATTATTTTATGTAGAAAGTGATTATTTACAAGTTTTAATAAACTTATATTATTACAAGATTAATACTTGTTATTAATGTTATTATTATCATTATCC
This sequence comes from Flaveria linearis, assembly GCA_024085815.1. NCBI lineage: Eukaryota > Viridiplantae > Streptophyta > Magnoliopsida > Asterales > Asteraceae > Flaveria > Flaveria linearis. The sequence continues at coordinate 43,114,495 of CM044015.1, read as the reverse complement.
TTATTATTACTATTATTATTATTATTATTATCATTATTATCATAATAATAATAATTATTATTATTATTTCTAAATTATTATCACATTAAGTTTTATAATATTAAGTAAACATCATAACACTTATAATATTATTATTATTCATTATGAATTAATTTGTTAACCACCAAATTAATTATCATGCATAACAAGTCCTCAAAGTTTCAAAATGGCATAAAAGGCCCTTTTAAAATATAACAAAGTTAACCTTTTTAATTAACAAGAATGTGAGATGTCACACCTAAACCATTATGTTTAAACCTAGCTTAATGACTAAGAAGTCATTAAGCAACCCTCGGCTAATAACATCACCAAACCGCCACATAAAGCCACCATCATTGCAACATGGATGTGGCAACCATCGCCCACCTTTACATCCCACCATACCGCCACCTATCACCTTGAATACCTATGATTGACACCTAGCAAAGCTAGGATAGGTGATTCACCAAAGCTATAGGGTAGCCTTATGATTATGTTTGTAAGGAGACGGTTAACCGAGGGCCTATATACAACCATTCGGTAATTTCAAAACACAAACATATCAAAACCAAAACCACTTCCAAATTCCCTTTCATCCCTCATTTGTCTCTCGGTCCCGATCCCCATCACCACCACCTTCAAACCACAATCATCGACCACCACCACCTCTGCTCCACTCTCTCTCGGCTTTCACACAACAATCAACAACCATACCACACCACCATCATCAACCGTAGTCATCTTCACCATCACCTTCTTTAATCGTCACCATCACCTCTGGATATTCCAAAGATTCACCATCATCCTCACCGTCATTCACGCAACCAGGCACCAGAACCTTGATTCCAGTAGCAACAATCACCAAGGTTTCAAAACTCCAAACCTTAACTTATTCTATATGTCAATATATGCAAATATATATGCATATATACATATATAATTAAACATATATAACCTTCTCATATATATATGAATACATCAGGATGACCTTTACTTAATAAGCAAAATGATAAGGAAAATAGATTCTGGGAATAAACATTGTTCCAATTTCTTAAAAATTTATATAATTGGTTAAAATGGAGAAATAGACAATAAATATAAATAAATTCAAGAAAATTCTGATAGATTCACAGAATGATCCTTTTGAAGTATAAAGGTCTCTAGAATTATTTCAGAATTTATTTCCTTATTATAATTGGTATATGAATTTTATGTGTTCTGCAGTAGAAAAATCAAAATAAATACTTAAAGTATATAATAAATTCTAAGAAAATCATGGATGCAATGTTAAATTTGAATCTATAGAATACTTAAAGTATAAAATAAATTCTAATAAAATCATGGATGCAATTTTAAATCTGAATCTACAGAATATATAAATTTCATAATTGTTGGAGTTAAATAACTATTTTTGATGAAATTGAGATTATTGTAAAATTTACAGAAACTGATCTGCTATGAGTTAGACTTTAATATATTTATATGATGTTTTAATTTATATATGAAACTTTCTGTAACATTTTAGGAATTTATGGACTACAAATGCTATTTTTAATGAATTTTGGGAATACTATAGAAATTACAAAAACAATTTGTTAGGGAATAGATGTTATAAATTTATGGGATGTTAAAAACTGCCGAAATAATATTCTGTAAATTTTTAGTAATTTTTGAGTAACAGTAGCTATTTCTGGTGATTTTTGGAGATTTTGAAATAATTATAACTATTTATGTGTAATAAAATAAATGTTGACAATGTTATGATAAAAGTATTTGACTGTTTTATAGTAAAAGTTTCAAAATTTAATAAAATCTGAGTTCTAAAAATTTTAAAGAAATTTATGTCTAATTTTGTGAATTATTTTTATAGGTTCCAATTTGGAGACACGGTGAGATTCATAGCCTCATTTTTAACCCTGTTGGTATTTGTAAAGTTTTTGGGGGAAAAAGCATACCGGTTATGTTGATGTATTATTTTGAAATATTTGAGACTTACTGTCATTTGCGATACAACCATTAGTTCGAATGAGGAACCGTCTGATAATATTAGTAGCGCTACTTAGGAGAATATTTGCACCAACAGGATGAGTGTTGTGATGTTATTTTCCTGCACCTAACCGAATGAGGGTTGAGATGTAATATTATATGATTTTGTGATTATTCGTGACAGTATGATTATGTGTGTGAACAGGTTTGGTTGTAATTGGTGCATCAACAAAATATTTTGTTTGGAAATAAACATATGATCTCACCAACTTTATGTTGACTGTTTGAGTATGTCTTTTTCAGGAAATGATGCCTAACACGTTTGACTTTAGTTTTGATGTTCATAATGGCTGCGTGAAATAGTTGGAAAAGTTTGTTTGACCATAACTGTCAACATTGTTGACTACAACGTGTATATGGACGCGCACTTTCATCGCCTCTGAAGACATGTTATCGTTTAATAATTTGTAGAAAGATTATATCAAATTTGAAAATCTATGTTATAAGATGTAATCTCGGCTATTATGAATAAATGCATGTGTTATTTTATGTTTATATGTGTGTATGCATATTGTATTTACTACACTCTAAACAATGCACTCTGATCAAACGAGTCACACCCGAACAACATTTCACGCTTCCGCCGGGATGTGACAATTATTCTTCAATAATCTAATTCAATTGCAAGATTTCTGGAATGCAAAACTTTACTGAATTTGAAGTTAAACCCATTTTTACTAGAAGCCTTATTATTCCCACATGCCCGAACCGTTTCATTGTTCTCAATCGAAGTGAAAGGTGGACATAATAGTGATGCCTTCTTTTTCGAAAGTCTTTTGAACGTGTCTGAGATCCAGATTGGATGATTAGAAATTTGTTAAAAGACTACCATATTCATATATATATTTTAAATAGGAAAGTTAACTGCACATCGGCCGTGGACAGGAGAGATTCCTGGTTCTTAAGGAATGTCTGGCCTCTAATATCAACAACGCATTTTAGGCGTATTGGCTGTGGATGAGAGGAGAACTCCACAGTTAAGCGTGCTCAGGTGGGAGCAATCCAGGGATGGGTGACCTCCCTGGGAAGTTTTCACCCGGGCAACCAAAAGCAAATCCGTGAGCTCCTCGTGGACGAAGCGGACAATATTTTGGTGTGAGAGGCCGGGTGTTACAGAATGGTATCAGAGCCACTCTTGTGCCGTTCGGGGTGTGGGACATACCTCACCAAGGATGGTGACTTCTCGGGCTCATCGAGGACGATGAGTCCAAACAGGGGTGCTTGTGACACCCTACACATATCCCACATCGGCCGTGGACAGGAGCAATCCAGGGATGGGTGACATCCCTGGGAAGTTTTCACCCGGGCAACCAAAAGCAAATCCGTGAGCTCCTCGTGGACGAAGCGGACAATATTGTTGGTATGAGAGGCCGGGTGTTACATTAACACAGATTAGAAGGGTGGTTAAATATGTTCCCTATCAAATTTTCACCTTATCCCTTTGAAAATACTAAACCGGTGCATCTTTTAACGTGAAAAGAGAAAGAATATTACTAATGTGGCAAATGAAAGGAAAAAATTAATAAAATGTTTAGCAACATATGTGTTTTAAAAGAAAAGCATAAAAAAACATATGAAGTTGGTTGGACAAGTGTCGAGAAACGGTTGATGTAATAAATAATTTAGTAATTATATATATATATAATTTAGTAATATATATATATATATATATATATATATATATATATATATATATATATATAGGGGAGGGATCAAATAAAAACCATGTTTATAACTGAAAATCGTGAAAACCACCACTACCCAATTATATAATTCATAATTGATTTAACTTTTTTAATTGTTTAAAGTATATTTAAGTAAATTTCAACCTTATTTTTTGAGGTCATTATATAATTTTAATATAAACTTCAAGTAACGTCAATGATAATGAAACGACTTACGTATACTTAACTTGTATGAAGTACGTGTATACAACTCTTAGTTATACATTTGGTAATATGTACTTATATATACAAAACCTCTACATATACGTAACTCTTAGTTATACAATTTGTAACACGTACTTACATATATGTAACCCCTGATTTGTAGTTAAAGTAAAAATGGATAAAAATGGAAAAAGAGAAAATAATGTATGTTACATAAACTAAAAATGTTTAAACTCATTTCCCTATTTGAGCCACATCCTATAGCTACAACACCCTGTTTAGTCAATAATCTCACGCCAAACGATTGTTTGATTGTTGCCTAAAGCGATCATTTATAAGGTATGCGAGTATGCGACCCATGAGATCAAGTTTATATAACCTACAAACGGAAGTTTGATATGTAAACAGACATTTGGTGAAAGGTCAAATGACTGTTGTAGGCTGTGTGAGATTATATTTTGAAAATTGCAGACTATGAAGAAGATTATTGATTTTGTACATGTTTAGAAGCTCGTAAAAAGATGATAAGGACGATGTGATCGAGAGGAGCAAAAGAAAAGATGATCATGGTGAGGAAGCTAGACCTTACATGATTTGGTGTGTCTTTAGGTTGAGAAAGAAACAAACTGGCTCAATCTTTTTAAAGGCTTAACATGAAATATAAAAGTAGGACCTTATTGAAGTTTAGTGTTATCAACTGACCTCTTAATTCCTCTTGATCCGGACATCAGCAAAAGTGTACATGAAAATACTAAATTAAATCACCTTAAAATATAATAGATGACCAACATCCACTTCACAATAGCTTTGTTTGGCTACCATTACGTGTGCCATATGTTGCAAAAAGAATTAGTTATTTTTATAATTAATTATTTCAAATCACGAGTACATTTCTCTTTCAAATCTCTAAAAATGAACCCATGAGGGATATCCTTAGCCTATTGATCTCTTTGATGTTCCTTGCTCTTTGAGTTAAACCAGTAAACCACAACTGGTTCAAACAAGAAGAGTTAGGAAAACAATCGTCTCCTTTGTTTGAAACCAAGATTCTAGTCGTGTAAGGCGCTTGGTTCATTCAAATACTTTTTGATCAATTAGGTGGTAGCCGTAGAAAAAAATTTAAGAAAAGGGAAAGGTATCTAGATGGTTCACTAGTGTGTCAACAATTAAGATTTAATTCTTAAGTAAGAGAAACTACACTGAGTCTCAAATTATACATTAACGTAGCATGGTTGACCACTAAGTTGGATGAATGTTGACTACTTGATTTATTCTGTTAAAAGGATAAAAATGTAACATATACAAGGCAAATGGCTTGACTTAATAGAAAACTTGGGCTCGTTAGTCAAAAGAGGGTATGTGTTACAACTTTAAATGAAGATTCTTGTAATTACTGAAGTTTAACAATGGAATTCGTAGAAATGTATAAATTAGTCTAAATTCTTCTTTATTATTGTAGAAAGTGATAATGGAAAACCGCCGGAAACCTATTCCGGAGGCGATCCAGCGTCGTATTACGAAGATTTTTGTCACAAACTTGCCGCAAGGATGTAGTGGGTCTGATCTTGCAAGCCATGTTCTTGAGTTTGGTCAGATTTTTGATTTATACATTGCGAGGAAAAGAGATAGAGGGGGAAACCGGTTTGGATTCATATCCATGCTGGACGTGAAAGACAATATGGATCTTCTCCGAAACCTGAGAAACATTCGTATGGGAAACAACAAGCTATGGTTCAATGTCGCGCGTTTTATCCTCGAAGATGGGGAAGTTAACATGCATAAAGTAGATCTGATGAAGAACCAACCGTTTTCTTTCTGCAATGAAGGCAAGGTAAATCAGGGGTCCAAGTTTGAGCCGGGGGAGATGTCGTTTAAGAATATGCTCGTCGGTAAATCTATTAAGATTAATGATAATGTTATAGGTTTTTCTGGCTTGCATGATTGTGCTATTGTTGGCCGTATGGTTGACGTGGAAGCTATGAAGAGTGTGTATCTGTTTCTTCATAATGTTTGTCCTGGTGTAGGCAATGTTCAGTATCTTGGGGGGCTCGATTTATTAATTTCTTTTGACAATCCGGATTTGGCTACTCGTGTTTTAGAGGCTGCAAAAAAGGAGACTACAAGGTTCTCCTCTGTGTGCTTGTGGAAAGGCCAATCTCTTAGTTATGAGAGTTTGGCTTGGCTCAAGGTGAAAGGTGTCCCTCTTCATTTGTTTACAAATGAGGTTCTTAATAGTGTTGGTGGCTTGTTTGGGAAGGTTGTTTATAAAGCTGCGAAATTAGAGTCTGACATCGATTTATCGTTTGATTACGTTGGTATCCTAGTTGGAGATGGAAATAAAATCTCGGAAGAAATAGTCATGGAGTGGAAGAACCGGAAAGTTAGAGTTTGGATTAACAAAGAAATGGGTGACTGGATTCCGGATTTCTATCCAGTTTTGACGCATGCAGACCAAACAAAGAATGTTGAGCAACCGGTGGATGATCACGCAACGAGTGGAGAACATAACGTCGAAGATACGGTTGAGAATGATATGGTGGAAGATACGCCGGAACTCTCCCCGGTACACGTTTCAGGGGATGAAATCGAAGGTAACGTAGAAAATGTTTTTTTGGAAAGGATTGATGATGAAATTAATGTTGGCATTAATTGCCAATCAAGCCATAATGTTGAAGAGGAATTATCGGACTTTGTACCAGCTGTGAATTTTGATTTTGAAAGTTTGGAAGCTTCTACTAATGATTATAATAATAAAGTGGTCAAAAGAAAAAAATGTAAAAAGACAGACTTGGGCCGGTCCAGCAACAATTACACAAGTAGCAATGAAAGCCTAAGAGTTGTGAAGAAGCCCAAAAAGAAAACGAGTGATATGTTTGGGCTCAATGGACTTTTGGGAATCTCAGATAGTGAATCCATTTCAGATGACGATAGTGTAGAAGAGGCCCAAGACAATCCAATAGACCTGAACAGCAAACCAACAGAAGTTGTAAACAGTGAATACTCTTCTCCTTTAGTCGCTTTTCAGTTGACCAGGAGAACAAGGTTGAAGACGAGGAGCATTTAGTGCAACGTAAGGAGATTGAAGCTACAAAATCGATGGGTACCAAGCTTGGTATTAATTGGAACATCAAGACAACCTTATTTGGGATTCCATTGTCGATGAAGGAGTACAAAAAGGTAACAAATGAATTGTTTGTCGATAAATGTTAGGGGTTTGGGTTCAGGTTTAAAAGCGACTTGGATTAGGCGGTTAAAAGCTGAAATGGGTATTTCCTTCATAGGTATACAAGAGACTATGTCTTGTACTGTGATTTCCAGTTTGGTTTCAAGTTTTTGGGGTGGGTTGGGCTATGATTTTGAATCCGTTGGTTCCATTGGGAATTCGAGGGGGCTCTTAAGTATTTGGGATCCGAAAGTGTTATCTAAGGATTCGATTGTAAAAGATGATAATTTTCTGCTCGTTTCTAGATTGTTAACGGACGGGGCGACTCGGTTGAATGTTGTTAATGTTTATGCGCTTCAAACTAATAGGGGTAAAAGAGATCTATGGGCAAAAATCACTCAACTGGTGAATACGGGTCAAGGCTGGTGGGTTGTGTTTGGTGACTTTAATGCAGTTCGTGATCAGTGTGAAAGAAAAATCTCCAGTTTTGATCCAGTTTGTGCAAGGAGTTTAATGAATTCTTGGAAACAGCTGGTTTGCGTGAGTATAACCTTAAGGGTATGAAGTTCACTTATTTGGTTAATAGGAGGGGCGTTTGCAAACTGAGTAGGATCGACAGGTTTTTCGTTTGTGAAGGTTTCTTTAATACTTGGCCAACCGCTTGTGTTGGAACTTTAAAAAGAGAATACTCAGACCATGCTCCTCTATGTTTGTCTGTGGTTGATAAAAATTTTAGGCCCAAACCTTTCCGGTGGTTCGACTCTTGGTTGGACAGGCCGGGTTGTGAAGATCTAATTTTATCGGTGTTGTCAAAGTCTGCTATTAATGGGGCGGTTGATTTGAAATTTATAAATAAATTGGGTCGGCTGCGGGCTAAATTGAGGGTGTGGATTAATGATCTCAGAATCAAAGATAATGAAGAGGTCGATCGGCTCAATAAGGAGAAAGAAGAAATGGAGTGTCTTATGGAAGAAAAAGGTTTGGAAGAGATGGATCTATGGGTTTGGACGGAATGTAAAAAAAGACTTCTAGAGATTGATTTATTTCGACACCGAGACATTCGACAAAAGTCTCGCGTCAAATGGGCTTCTCTAGGTGTCGAGAACACAAGTTTTTTCCATAGTGTTATTAACGGCCGCAAAGCTACGAATTCGATTCCGGGTTTGGATATTGGAGGTGTTTGGGTGTCAAAGCCGACTTTGTTGAAGAAAGAAGTTTTAAGCTTCTTTAGAGCTCACTTTAAGGAGCTTGTTCCCTCTCGGCCTTCATTACAGTGTGATGGTTTGAACTGGATCAATGAACAGGATGCTGCGAACCTTATCCCTATGTTTTCCAAACAGGAGATCAAAGACGCCGTCTTCGATTGTGGTTCAACCAAAGCCCCAGGTCCCGATGGTTTTAATTTTCTATTCATTAAATGTTTTTGGGACGTTTTAGAGGATGATTTTTTCAGATCATGGTGGAGTTTCACGCGAATGGTCGTTTTAGTCCGGGTTGTAGTTCTGCCTTTATAACCTTGATCCCAAAGGTTAAAACGCCGGTTGGGCTCAAAGATTATAGGCCCATTACATTAATTAGGGTGATTAGTAAGGTTGTCTCAAAAATCCTTGCTAACCGCCTTAAGAAGGTGTTGGGTAAAGTTATATCGGAGACGCAATCTGCTTTTTTAGCAAATCGCTTTATTCTTGACGGTCCCCTAGTGGTGAATGAAGTTTTGGAATGGCTTAAAAGGAAGAAGAAAAAGGCGTTTCTCTTAACGATCGATTTTGAAAAAGCATATGATAATGTTAATTGGCGTTTTCTTTTATCCATTATGTCTCAAATGGGTTTCCCCGAGATTTGGTGCAAATGGGTTCAAGGTATTCTAGAGTCGTCTTGTGCTTCGGTGCTCGTTAATGGGTCCCCTACTTTCCAATTCAAAAGTGAAAAAGGCCTTCGCCACGGTGACCCAATCTCGCCTTTCTTATTTCTTTTAGTTATGGAGTGTCTTACTTGGTTATTGAATAAGGCTAAAGATTTGGGTATGATCAAGGGTATTAACTTCCGGGTTGAAGATACGGATGTAAATCACTTATTCTTTGCGGACGATGCCCTTATTATGGGGGAATGGTCCCGAGAGAATATTCAAAACACGGCTCGTGTTCTTCCTATTTTCTATTTATGCTCGGGCTTGCGTATCAATATCACAAGTCGAATTTATTCGGATTGGTACGCAAGATGGGGAGATTGATAGCATGTTAGAAGTTTTGGGTTGTAGTAGAGGGGTTCTCCCTTTCGTTTACTTAGGGATTAAAGTTGGCGCAAAAATGACCCGGATCAACAATTGGGATATGGTGATTAACACTATAAGGATCCGATTAAGTGGTTGTAAAGCTAAGAACTTGTCGATGGGTGGTAGGGTAATTCTTATTAAATCCGTTTTGGAGAACCTTCCTATTTATTATCTTTCGCTCTATAAAGCTCCTAAGGCGGTTTTAGAAAATATGGAGAAAGTTATGAGACACTTCTTATGGGCGGGTTGTAGTGATGATAAGAAGATAAACTGGGTAGCTTGTGATATTATTACGAAACCTAAAAAGGACGGTGGCCTTGGGTTATCTAAAATGGAAGATGTGAACAATGCGCTTCTTCTCAAATGGGCGTGGAGATTTAAGACCGGAGGTAATTGTTTATGGAAAAAAGTGATTATTGGGTGTCATGGTTTAAGCAGGAAGTGGTCGTTACTTCCCTGCACCGATTCGGCCAGTGGGTGTTGGAAGCAAATTGTCAAGATAAGTGATAAAAGAATCTGGACTGGTCGCTCTCTCGGGAGTTATTTTGCAGCCATAGTGGGTAATGGTTCGAGTATTGGCTTCTGGTTGGATTCCTGGCTCGGAGAAGATCCCCTTCGGCTCACTTATCCTCATCTTTCAGACTCGAAAAGAACAAGTGGGCTGTGATTTCAGACCGGCTGCAGGTTCTAAATGGTCACAAATCGATGAACTGGGACTGGAAATCAGCACCTTATTCGGCTATGGAACCTGCTGAACTCTTCGGCTGTTGAGCGACATTTTTGATTTCCCTTGGGAGGGTGGGTCCGATAAATGGAAGTGGAAACCGAGCGCTTCTGGTGCATTCTCTGTCTGCAGTGCCAGACGCTTGATTTCTCACTGTCCTAGCCTGCCCCAAGTCTCGCAGATGAAGTGGAAAAGCTGGACGCCTCTGAAGTGTAGGATTTTGGTGGGGAGAGCGCTTCTTAATCGATTACCAACCAAAACGGAGCTCCTAATCGATTACCAACCAAAACGGAGCTGCTCAAGCGTGGTATTAATATTCAGACGTCGTGTGTGATGTGCAATTCGGATTCAGAAACGGCTATTCATCTCTTTACTGGTTGTTTTTTTGCGGCTGAGATTTGGAGCCGTATAGAGTCGTGGTGTCGTTTACCTCCTTCGATAGTTTTTGATATTGACGATTTAATGAAGATTGCAGCTGATCAGCCGATTCCTAAACATGCTAAATACATCTTGCGAGGTATTATTTTCTCTACTTTGTGGACCGTTTGGAAAGAACGCAATGATCGTATTTTTCAAGATAGAAGGCGGAGAGCTCCAGAGGTTTTCAAAAGCATCAAAATGACCTCGTATTTTTGGTTTAAAAATAAAACTAATGTCAATAGATTAGATTGGAAGGACTGGTGTAAATACCCGTTAGAATCGATGTAATCTCGTTTGTTTGGGCGAGAGTCCTTTTTTCGAGGGCTTCTCGTGTTGTTTTCTAATGAAATTTACTTCCAAAAAAATTCTTTATTATTAATTTCTATATAGGGGTAGTTTTGTCCTTTATAGAACATTTGGCAATTTTCTTTATTAAACTCAAGCACTAATCATGTTATGTTTATACATAATCTAGTACTTTACATGTATATTCGCATACTTCATCTCTTTGACTAATTAAGACAATTTGACCTTTTTAATTGTTTTAGTTTTAATTGTCTTTTATCTGTTTAGTTTCTTTGAATCTTTTCCTCCTCACTTACTATGGTTATATTAATAGGTCGTAACGTAATGAGGTTTGCATGCGTCATGCAAAGGGCTATTAACTACGTTAATGTCATTGTATGACTTCACGGACGTGTGTCTTTTGTTTGAATCATTTTGTCTAACTGTTATGTCATAATGTACAAGACGTCGTATTATTTTAATATGTGTCTTTTATTTACGTAGGTGCATTAATATCCAACATAACTATCCATATACTTTTAACTTCCCTAAAAAAATAAAAAGAAACCATTAACCATGCCATAAACTATTTAAAAATTGGGTTAAAATATAGCCTAGATGATTTAAACTCCTGAATCCGCCACTGAAACCATGTCGTAAACTATTTAAAAAACTGGGTTAAAATAAAAAGACTAAAACACGCTCACCTATAATGAAAAATAAACATGAAAATGGGAAATGGTTTGGGATGATATCTCTACTAATAAATAATTACATGTGATGTCACGTGTTATCACAAGGTTTCATCTCATAAAAACTTTCCCGCTTAAACTTTTTTAATAATTTTTTCACAAATCATGTTATGTTTCTTAACTGAAGTTTTTATTTTATTTTAATTATTTTTAAACGACAATTGTGAAGTTTTTATTTTTCTTAACCACCTCAATCACTACCAATTTGAGTCTATATCAATTATCTCAAACATTATTTAACCCTTTAAATCTTATGATCAGAAATTCTTATTTTTATAATGTCGATTTAAATTAAAATTGATAGAGTTTAAATATTTTTGTATATATTTATTATTATATTTATAATGTTTAACTTGTGTAATACACGGGCTAATAACCTACTTTATATATATTCTTTAACAATAAGTGTGTAATGGTCACACGTTCATTTGATTTTGAGTTAATTACACAAATAGTCCCTGTGGTTTAGCGTAATTCACAGGTTTGGGTATTAACCTTTTTTAGTAACAGGTTGAGGTATTGTACTTTCAATTTTGTAACGATTTTAGGTATTAAGGCTAACTTCCGTTATTTTTTCGTTAAATTAGTGTAAAATGACCAAAGTACCCTTTTAGGGTCATTTATGTAATTACTAATATCAAGGGACCATTTATGTAATTAACTCAAAAACAAAAAAGTTAAAACCCAACCCACCCATCTCCTCGTCCGCAACCGCCACCACCACAATCTCGACCACTATCGCCGGCGGAACACCCATCTACCACCGCGCTGTGCCTTCAAACCCACCTTCTTTTTCCCCTTCACCTTTGGAAATTAAACCACCCAACCCACCCATCCCACCCCTAAACCCTCTCCGCCACCATCCCCTCGTTGGATCTGAACCACCATCCCCCCAATTTGGGGTTTTTAAATTGTTCATCAGCTAACAGATCATATATTGACCCACTTAAATGGATAATCAAATCAGATCAAACTGTTCATCAGCTAACAGATCATATAACCACCATCCCCAAATTTGGGGTTTCGAAGCCGTATTCACCATAATAGAAACCAGCATGTCAACATCAAATCAACAAAATCAAGTAATAGGGGAAAGAGAGTGGGGATTTGGTGAGATGCTGATGATGGTGTGAAGGTGGAGGTGGAGATGATGATGTGATGATGTTGCGATGGTGGTGATGATACGGTGATGGTGATGGTGCGATGATGGTGGTGATGCTGTGATGATGGTGATGCTGTGACGATGGTGATGATGCAGTGATGGAGGGGGTGGTCGACGGTGGTGGCCGGCGGTGGTGGCCGGCGGTGGAGGCCGACTGGGAGGTGACGGTGGTCGTCACTTTGGAAGAGATGGGTGGGTTGGGTGGGTTGGGTTTAAATATTTTGTTTTAAAGTAATTTACACAATGGTCCTTTTAATTTGTTAAATAATAAATTTGTATCTTTTGAGTTAAAAGACTAAAATACCCTTAATTTAACGAAAAAATTAACGGAAGTTGGCCTTAATACCTAAAGTCGTTACAAAATTGAAAGCACAATACTTCAACTTGTTACTAAAAAAGGTTAATACTTAAACCTGGGAACTGCGCTAAACCGCAGGGACTATTTGTGTAATTAACTCTTTGATTTTTTTAGCGTGATAAAAAGGAACAAATGCATTGTTGACTATCTACAGTGACATCTATACATTTAATTTTTTAAATAAAAATCAAACCTTATTACGATGAACGTGTTAGATGGGAAAAAATATTGTAATATAAGAATGAATAAAAAACAGATTATAACTAGCATCAAGTCCCTTGCGTTATAGCGAGAGGCGTTAAATTTTATACCAGTAACCACCAACGTCGAAAAAATCATAAAAAAGTAGACGTAAAAACGTTGAACCACACAGTGACGCAAGTAAACATAATAGTACAAAACAATAAGCAGCATGTTGTGATGGGGCCGTTAAAGTGAAAATAATAAGCGAAAAAACATTGAGCCACACACGCATGTTACGTCGTGTTAACTCGTAAAATTGAGACCGAAACGTAAAACGAAAAATTTGTAAAATATGAAAAGTATAGGGGAGCAAAGTTTAAAAAATATTGAACCTAAATTATAAAAAATATAAAAGTATCAGGTTAAAATAAAAAGTTGCACATTAAAAAAAGAAAAAAAAGTAAGTAAAATTCATAAAACACATAGTACCACTTACGTTGCATTCAAAACTTGATAATTAGTATAGTAAAAATATTTACAAAACTTTATGCATACCTAAAAATATATTCGACTCTAATCAATGTAACGAATCATTTGATATGCATAAATTCAATAAAATTTTGTGGAATTGAAATCTAAATTCCATTGATTATTGTGTTTGATTGGTACGAATTCTCTAGAATAGAAATTTGAATTTCATTATTAACGTGTTTGGTTGAGAAATGAATTGAAATTGAAATTGTAATTAATTCTCTTAAATTCCTTCAAATAAAAGATTTCAAAATCCTTTCAAATGTTAAAGGATTTCATATTCCACCGACCCCGCCTCCACCATCAACCGCCACCTATCACCCCGCCCACTACCAACCGCCACCTATCACCCGCCCACTACCAACCGACACGACTGACGACCCTTGTCGACACCGCCGGTCTCCGACCACCGCCGACCCCGACCGCCGCCCATCGCGACCCCAACCGCCGCCGTATGTCGCGACCCTGACCGCCGCCGCCGTCACGACCCCGACTGCCGACGACCCTGACCGCCGCCGCTCTTGACCGCCGATGTCGCCCGTCATCGATAGACTGTCGACTACCGGCCTCGACCGCTGTCGATGCCACATAACGCCAACGCCAATACCACATAACGCCAACGCCAACGCCAACGCCGACCTCCGCCACCCTGACCGTCGATTGTCGTCGACCGCCGCTGCCGAACTGCATCGTTTTAGTGAGCTCGACGGAGATTTTCGGTTCTCAACGACGGGCGTTATCGGTTGGTGGTGACGGTGGGTATGATCGCTTTTAGGCAACGGGCATGGTTTGTGGTCACGGTTTGTGGTCGGCGGTGACGGTGGCGACAATTAGTGGTATGTAGCGGTGGTGATCAATGGTCATAGAGGTGATGGATAGTTTGCAACTATTGAATTCCAAATACAATTTCAATGCCTCTATAAGTGTTTTCTCACTAGAAATTCATTTGGAATTAAAATTAACTTTATAGGTTCCAATTCCATTAAATTTAAAATCCTTGGGAAACTTTGAATTACAAATACAATTTTAATTCAAATTTCAATTCCAATAAATTTCGCGAAGCAAACTAAGAGTTAATAACATAAGTAGTCATTTTGGTCAAACAAAAATAAGATCTTTAGGGTCTTTTGGTTCACATAATTGTAACACCCGGATATTTTAAAAAAATGTAAAAAGAAGAATAAAAGTGGAAAAATACAATTTAACCCAAGTTCAGGGGTTAAATGTGTCAAAAGTACAAAATAATATATTATATTTTATACAAAAGGTGGTATGGCTACCCATGTTTGCTGCACAACACCTTTTCAACTGATTTTAGAGAGAGAAAGAGTAGAGAGTTTGGGTTTTTGTAGAAGAAGAAGAAGAAGTCAAATTTAAGGTAAGAATTTGATGATTTTTAGGTGTTCATGACTGATTTTAGTTCGAGTTTATACTTATGTATGTGTATGTACGTTTGTGTGTGTGTGTTTTGGTGGGTTTTAGGTGTTTGAGCTTATAGCAAACGGGTTTGAAGAAGTTATACCCAAAGTTGCATAAAGTGAGTTTCTAGGACCCCCTTTTTACATGTTTTAAATGATTTTAGGGCTGGAAATACATGTAAGGATGTTTTTATAAAAATGAGTTTTTCACCCGTATGTGTATGTATGAATATGTATGTGGGTGGGCGCAAGTTTAGATTTAAATTTGTAGTTATGTTCGTGATATGATGCTTGGAATGTTAGTGTTAAGTGTAGATCATGATATATGTTGGATGGGACTGATTTATATTGAATAGGTGTAAGTAGATTGCCCATGCGCCTAAACAGTGACCCATGCGCCCAACGGTTAAATTTCCTAAGTGTTCCCAACCGCCTAGAAACCCAAACGCCTAAGCAGTGCCCAATCACCTAAGTGTCCATGCGCCTAAGTCAGGACCATGAGCCTACATAGTGCTCATGCAACTAGAGTCTACCCAAAATGGTTAAGTGTTGGGCCATGCGCCCCAATAGTGCCCATGCGCCCCAATAGTGCCCATGCGCCCCAATAGTGCCCATGCGCCTAGAACCTTTTCATGCGCCTAAGTGTTCCCATGCGTCTAGAAGGCCAAGCGCCTGCATAGTGCCCATGTGCCTGCATAGTGCCCATGCGCCTGCATAGTGCCCATGCGCCTGCATAGTGCTCATGCGCCTAAAAACTTGGAAATATTTTAAGAGGTTTTAACAGGAAGATTGCTTTTTCTATGACAAAATATCCTATACGAATGTGTTAAAATAAAAAAATTTTCGCGCTGACCTGGCAGCACGGCCCCAACCAGGGGCGTTGGCCCTTGGACCCCACTAGGGGCTGCCGCCCCTAGAACCCCGCTGTCAGGGGCTACCGCCCCCGAACCCGCACTGTCCCATGAAGGGTCGGTCATGTTCTATGATCACATGTTAGGTATGTGTATGTGTACGGGAATGGATGATGCATGATGTTTATAATGATGTGTGATAATGTATGACATGTTTTCTTATGCTCCTTATTATGTATTATTTCGTGACTTACGTATTATGAGTATGAGATGAACGTGAAGTATTATGTAACGTAAAGCGGAACTTAATGTTAAGGATATGAGAAACATAAAGAAAGAATGAATGCATGCATTAATGAACGAACGAATGTAAGAAAGTCTTGCAAGCAATGTTTAGAGATTCACACCCAATGAAGGGTGTTAGCTTAACTGTGTACAGGTTAGCTACCCCCGAAGGATGCACGCTGGGGTCTAATCCTTGTGATTGACCATATGTATGGGATCTTGTCGCTTACCCCGGTACTGTGGTCAGGCCACCGGGCACAATGTATGGGATTCTAATAATAGACTTCGGCCCAGTACCCGCTTTATGCATGACGGTGGGTTATAGCACATGGCATTGGTCCGAATGAAGTTACCTCGGTACTGTGGTCAGGCCACCGGGCACAATGTATGGGAGTCTAATTATGGACCTCGACCCCAGTACCGCTTTATGCATGATGTTGGGGTATAGCCCGTGGCATTGGCCCAAAATGTGAGAAATATAATGAATGATAACGATGACGTACGATGATGAATGAACGAAAGTTAATAAACGATGATTAAGATAATAATAAGATTATCTATTTGCACGTATGATGTATGAGCACATATGAAAGTAAAGAACGGGTTTGAATAATAAGTGAAGTATTTTATTTATAAAACTAGAACTCACTCAGCAACGCTGACTTTTATGTGTTTTCCAGTTGGCAGGTAATAGTAACGATAGTTAATGAACGATGATTAAGATAATAATAAGATTATCTATTTGTAAGTATTGTATTACTTTGCAAAAGTTGTCATTTAATTATATGAAATGATTTTAATTAATTTCCGCTGCAATGTTTTAAATAATTGTATGGTTTATGTGTGATGAGTGACCAACTGTGAGGTGCCCGGGAACGAGGCCTTACAAGTTGGTATCAGAGGCAAAGTTTAAGTGAAATGGGTAAATATTTCAAAAGAAACTAAACTTAAACTGGGAATGGGACAAAAGGGAAGGGATGCCAATCCAAGTAGCTATGTGCCATCAGGTATTTTCTTTAATGTTAACCGGTATTATGTACGCATTTTATTTGACCTGTTTGCCCTTAGTAGATTTAGATACTGATGTAGTCTGGATAGGAAATGCTTGGGGTATGAAGAGTAAAGTAAGTGCCTAATCACAATTGGGCACTGTAATTAGAGACTTACTATACTTAATATAAACTAAGCTATTACCTTGAAAAAGTGTTAGTGTTTGAATCTTATAGTGTTTAGAGGATGGCTGGAGGTAGATCTTCTAAGCCTTCACGAGACGGAGTACGTGGAGGACGTGGTGCTGAACCACGGGCCACAAGAGGAAGGCCTAGTGTTGAGAGGGTGACCCATGAGGAGCCTGAGACCCCTCATCCAGAGAGTGGAGATGAGAGTACTAACTTGAGAGCCTGGGTGAAGGGGGCCGTGGTGGAGGAAGTTCATCAGGTCATGCAGACAATCTTGCCGTCTGTAGTGACCGAAGTGATTAAGGCTGTTAGAGAAGAAGAGAGGAGGGATAGGAATAGGTCCTCAGGAGGGAGAGAACAACCCGAGACCGAGACGATTATCACTACTGATGAGGAAGAAAAGGAGGAGGAGCCTGTGTTGGAGGCAGCACGTGGCTGTAACTATGGGGCATTCCAGAGATACAAGCCCCCCACTTTTGATGGTAATGTCACTGCTGCTGCTGCTCACCGATGGGTGAGGGAGATAGAGGCTGTTTTGGAAATCAGCGAGTGTCGGGAGGACCAGAAGGTGAAGTTTGCCACCCATTCATTTATGGACTCGGCTTTATGCTGGTGGGACAACATTGTCCAAGCCGAGGGTAGTATGGCGATTAGTAGAATGAGGTGGAGTGAACTGAAAAAGTTGGTGATCGAGGAGTTCTGTCCTCATCGGGAGTTGGACAAGGTAGAAAGAGAGTTCCTACAGCTGGAAGCGAGAACAATGACACATCAACAATACACCACCAAGTTTAACGAGATGGCATGGCTCGTGCCGGATCAGGTGACACCCTTGTCATGGAAGATCAAGAGATACATTTAGGGCTTACCGGCGGACATCTCCAGACATCTGATCGCTGCCCTATCGATCACGTTAAGGTCGGTGGTTGATTTGGAGGGAAAACTATACGATGAAAGGGAAGTAGTGGTGGCTAAGGTGAGTAAGAAAGGTGGTGGTAACCGGAACTGGAATGGGAAGCGGTTTGGACGGGGTGGTGCTCCGGTAAACAACAAGAGTGTACGGGTAAATGACCGACGTGTGGTCACATCAGTGCAGGGTCAAAGAGGTGTGGAAAATGTGGAAGGGAGCATACCGGAGAGTGTAGGTGGGGTTCGAATGTATGCTTCAAGTGTGGGAGGATGGGACATATAGCAAAGGACTGTCATGTGGCGAGATGTTTAACTGTGGTGGAGAGGGTCACATGAGCAGGGAATGTAAGAAGCCAAGGGCTGAGATTTCCAGAGCAAAGAAAACGACTGGGACTGAAGGGCAGAAGGCGATCGCTAGAGCTTTCACCATGACAGGGAGGAGGCTAGGACCGACCCCGATGTTGTGTCAGGTACGTTTCTAGTCAATCAAACTCTTGCTTCTGTGTTATTTGATTCTGGTGCTAGTAGGAGTTTTGTTTCTGCTGTTTTCTATGCTAATTTCTCTGTCAGTAGTAGATGTATTGATGAGCCCTTCAATATAGAAACTCCCATAGGTAAGTCTACTAAATTTCTAAGATGATAAAAGGCTGTGACATAGAATTAGAAGGTCATAAGTTTCCCGTTAGACCATTCGTGATGACCTTAGGTGGTTTCGATGTAGTCTTAGGAATGGATTGGTTGGCAGACTATGAGGCAAGCATTGTGTGTTGCAAGAAGATGATTAGACTGACAGCACCTGATGGGAGTTCGGTGACGGTTTATGGGGATTTACCAGGTGTAGTGCCTATTTGGCCTACATGAAACGTGGATGTAGTGCCTATTTGGCCTACATGAAAGACGTGGATATGTCAACACCATAACTGTCTGATGTGCTGGTTGTGTGTGACTTTCCGGACGTGTTTCCAGAAGATTTACCAGGTGTGCCATTAGACCGCGAGATCGAGTTCCAGATTGACTTGATACCCAGTGCCCAACCTGTTGCTAAGGTGCCATATCGTCTAGCTCCCTCTAAGATGAAGTAATTGATGGAGCAACTGCAGGAGTTGCTCAATAAGGGGTTCATTAGACCGAGTATCTTTACTTGGGGTGCTCCTGTCTTGTTCGTGAAAAAGAAGGATGGGAGTATGAGGATTTGTATTGGCTACTGTGAATTGAACAAGTTGACGGTGAATAATCGGTATCCATTACCGAGGATTGATGACTTGTTTGATCAACTGCAAGGTGCCACTTGGTTCTCGAGGATTGATCTTCGATCTGGTTACCATCAGCTGAAGGTAATGGAGCAAGATATCCATAAAACAGCTTTTCGTACGCGTTATGGACACTACGAGTTTCTCGTTATGTCTTTTGGATTAACTAATGCGCCAGCTGTCTTTATGGACTTGATGAACCGAGTGTGTTGGCCGATGTTAGATAAATCAGTAATTATGTTTATTGATGATATCCTGATTTATTCTAGGAGCGAGGAAGAACATGCCAGTCACATACGCGAGGTATTGGAGACACTTAGGAGAGAGAAGTTGTATGCTAAGTTCTCCAAGTGTGCGTTCTGGTTGCACGAAGTTCAGTTTTTTGGGTCACGTGATAAATCCTGAGGGGATTATGGTAGACCGGGCAAAGGTAGAGGCGGTGATGCAATGGAAGTCTCCAAAGATTCCATCTGAGATCCGTAGCTTCTTAGGGTTGGCGAGATATTATCGAAGATTAATCCAAAACTTCTCCAATATAGCTTCTCTATTGACTAAGCTGACCCGTAAGGATGTGAAGTTTGTATGGGGTCAAGATCAAGAGAAGGCTTTTGAAGAGTTAAAGATGAGGTTAACTCAAGCTCCTGTTTTATCCTTACCCGAAGGAAGCGAGGACTTTGTAGTCTATTCGGATGCTTCTTACTCGGGGTTGGGTTGCGTGTTGATGCAACGAGGGAAGGTTATAGCATACGCATCCCGACAGTTGAAAGTTCATGAGGTTAATTATCCTACTCATGACTTGGAGCTGGCAGCTGTGGTCTTTGCCTTGAGGATTTGGCGGCACTACCTATACGGGACGAAGTGCACCATATTCACTGACCACAAAAGCTTGAAATACTTCTTCGAGCAGAAAGATTTGAATATGAGGCAGAGGCGATGGTTGGAGCTCATAAAGGATTATGATTGCGAGATCCATTACCATCCTAACAAGGCTAACGTGGTGGCAGATGCCCTTAGCCGAAAGGAGAGACCCGAGGCGATTCGGGTGAAGGCTTATCAGTTAATTATGACCTCTGACATGATGACGTAGGTCAAGGAGTTTCAAGATGAGGCGTTGAAAGAATATCATCTTAACTCTGAAAGGATGAGAGGCCTAGTCGCAGAGTTGGGTGAAAACACTCTTGGTGTTAGAACCCGATTCGGATGAATGTGGATTCCTCGTTACGGGGACTTACGTGGAAAGATCATGGATGAGGCTCATAAAACTTGGTACTCCATTCATCCCAGTACTACCAAAATGTACCATGATATGAAGAAAAATTATTGGTGACCGGGTATGAAACGTGACATAGCGGAATACGTGAGTAAGTGCCTTACTTTTTTGCAAGTGAAGGCGGAGCATCAGAAACCGTATGGGAAAATTCAACCTTTGGATATACCTGTTGGATCATGATAAGGCTGGTGCAACCAAATTCACTTCATAGTCATCTTTTGGTACTACATTCAAAGGCTTCCGAAGCTGAGCAAGAGATCTTCCGAAAGTCTAAGGAACAACAGCTGAAGACATCTTCCGAAGACAAAGTCTAATGAAAGAGCTTCCGAAGACAAAGTCTGAAAGAGCTTCCGAAGACAAAGTCTGAAAGAGCTTCCGAAGACAAAGTCTGAAAGAGCTTCCGAAGACAAAGTCTGCTTCCGAAGACAAAGAAGACTCCAAGCCTCGGAAGAAGCAGTCTTCCGAAGTATAAGTGCCTTCGGAAGAAGTTATTCTTCCGAAGCACTTTATCCTTCGGAAGATATCGCTATGTCCAGCAGATAAAAGTATGGTCCCTGACAGTCCGCTGCAGACCTCTGATACAGCATGGCATCTTCCTAAAGAGCCATGTTGTTGACCATACTTTATTCTACTGTTCACCTTTTTATGATAGTACATGTTACCAACTTTAGTTGGTGACAAAAGGTAAGTCAGGGACATGTCCTGACTACCAACTTTCAGACAAAATGTCTGAAAGACCTCACCTAGAGTCTTGTAGTATAGATGTAAGGTTAGAGGTGTCCAGCTGGTATCAAAGTATATCCGGCTGTAGGTAGTATTATATATATCTTCTCCCTGTAACTCTTTATGCAAGTGATTTGAGTCCAAGAGTCTTGTAATCCTTTGAGTTGAGAAGCAATATATAAAAGTACCTTGAAAATTACTTGCTGTGTTAATTTTCTTACTGCGTGTTACTTGTTATATTGTGATCAACTCTTCATAGACTGATTGCCGAGTGTTGATTCACAGTGAGTTGAGAGAAAAACCTCCAGAAATCCGATCCTGCAATTGGTATCAGAGCTCCAGGCTCTTGATTGTGAGATCTTACCATCCTAATCAACCTGTTTTTCCCTCCTCACCACAATCCACTCACTCAAATGGCTGCTCTCTCCAAGGCTGATATGGAAACTGGTACCTTGACCAAGTCCCCTATGATCACCCCTGAAGACTTTGACACATGGTGTATGCGGATGGAAGGCTTCATCAAGTGTCAAGACTCAAGAATGTGGGACTCCATTGTCAATGGTCCTTTCATACCAAGCACTACATCTGCCACTGGTAATCGCATCATTCCAAAAGATGTTGATGATTACTCAGAGGAAGATAGGAAGAGAATAGAGCTAGATCAAAGGGCTATGACTTGTCTCCAAACTGCTCTCCCCAACTCCGTCTACAGACGCTTCAAGAAGTGCAAGACTGCTAAAGATTTATGGGAAGCTTTGAAGCTGATGTATGAGGGATCCAAGGAAACTCAAGAGAACAAGAAAGATCTCTTGAAGCAGCAGTTTGAGAACTTTACTTTCAAGGCTGGTGAGACCTTGACTCAACAATACTTCAGGTATGTTGAGCTAGTAGATACTCTGACGGATATTGGAGTAGCTCTTGAGAACAGGACATAGTTAGGAAGTTCATGTCCTCTCTTCCTAAACTATGGACTCACTACTGTGTTGTCATCAAGAGAACTTCGGACCTTAAGACTCTGTCTCTCACAGAGTTGTATGGTATCCTAAGTGCATTTCAGATGGAGATGAACATGCAGAACTCCTCTGACCACTCAATAACCAACAGAGTTCAGCCCTTCATGTGGTTGAAAGGGAAAGCATGGAACCACAACATCAGTTGCTATGCTACCCTGACAACTCACACTGGACCCTTCATCACTCTACCTGAGACTCCAAAGTCTCAAAAGGTTCAACACAACTCCTTTCAGGATAGTTGTGCCTTTGTCTCTGGAAGTGGACACTCTGGTGATTTTCAATACTGCTTTGATGATCTTGAGTGCTTTAATCCAGATGATGTGGAGTACATGGACATTGTCCAGCAGATGGCTCTTTTAACTTACAGAGCGAAGAAGTTCTTCAAGAGAACTGGAAGGCAATTCCCTCAAAACCCAGTCAACAGCAAGTTTGGGTTTGATAAGAGCAAAGCAAGGTGCTACAACTGCAACCAACTTGGTCACTTTGCTAGGGAATGCAAGGCTCCCAAGAACAACCCGGGAACCCCACAGGCCTCCACACATCCCACTGCTCCCAAACATGAAGAAAAGTCAACTGAAACAGCTGCTGTTGCTCAGGAAGTTGACTGGAGCTTCATGGTACAGGATGTGACTCCCGCTCAAGCACTCATGGCCGGAACAGATGATGATCAGGTATATGAACATCTTTGTACTGCTGCCTGTATTGCTAAAGTTAAATTGTATAAGGATTACATTTCGGAAATCAGATCTGAGGTTGAGTCTTTAAATGTGCTAAAATCTGACTTTAAAAGAGCTGAATCTGACTATCAAAGGAAAATTGATGAGTTAGAGAAACTGTGTCTCTTTTGAAACATGAAAAGACTAACTACAAGACTCAAATCAAAGATCTGATCTCCAAACTTTCTGAGGTTGAAGCCCAGCTAGTCACAGCTGAGGCTCAGGCCAGGAAGCAAGCTATTGCTGAGCAAAGCTTCCAAACTATTCTTGCATCAACCTCTCATTCCAAAATGTTTTATCAAAACAAAGAAGGGTTGGGAACCAGTGAAATAGCTCCACCACACTCTTATGAGTCTATAAGACTACCTAGATGTGGTACTGAAGAGCAAGAGGTTCCAACTGCTGACCCTTCTCCATTGGAACTAGAGGATGAAGCAAAAATAGTGGCCTCCACAGGGGAGAAACAGGAGGATACACCCATCTCCACCTGTGATGACCAAATCCTAACCACCAAGGCAAGAAGAAGCAGAGCTAAAGCTGCTAGAAGGACTGCTAAGAAGGTTGCAGAGTCCAAGCTTAAGTTTGACCCTAAGCAAAAGGGTGTCTTCATTTCTGCCGGGTTTCAAGTGGTAGGTACTCCTGATTCAGGAAAGGAGTGTAGTACCAGCACTCCTGTCCTACTGAAGGATCAGAAGTTGAAAGGGAAAGTTGCTGATGAAGAGAAGAAACCCAAGAAACAGCAACCTGCAAGTTCCCAGAAGACTAACATTGCATGCATAATGTGTGGTCTGCACAACCACATGGCTAAAGATTGTTACTACAATCCAGCAAGCACACATTATGCAAATAATGTCAGAAAAGAAGTAGTCAGAGAAGGTTTCTCAGTTGGACCACTTCAAAAGGTCCAAATGATAAAAAAGGGAAAGTTGGTCTCGGAAGCCAAGTTGCTTTCGGAAGAAACTGCTTCTTCCGAAGGTAAAATGGCTTCGGAAGCCAAACCTTCTAAGGTTCGGAAGAACAAGAAGGCTCCCTTGAAACCATCTCAGAAGAAGACTACTTCGGAAGAAAAGGTGGTGAAGGCTTCTTCCGAAAAGAGAGAAGCTTCGGAAGAAGACCATGCTGCAAAAGCTTCAACAAGCTCATCCTCAAAGATCAACCAAAGGATGGATTGGAAGATCAAGGAAGATGCTGCAGCCCAAACCTCTTCTTCAACAATGACCTCTATTGAACCCCATTGCATATCTTTTGGTTCAATTATGTCACTATCTTTGGAAGAGCCCGAGACCTGCAAGGCTTGGGCTTCCAAACAAAACTAACTATCTCATCTTATGTGCAGGGACATCCATTTGACAAGAACAACAATATCTGGATTGTAGACAGTGGATGCTCCAGGCACATGACAGGGAACAGATCTCTCCTTCAACAATTCCAGAACTTTGATGGAGGGCCTGTCCAATTTGGAGGTGAGGCCGGAGGATATATTTCTGGCAGAGGAAGTATATCCAATGGCAGAATAAACATTGACAAAGTTCACTTTGTCAAACAGCTTGAACACAATCTGTTAAGTGTTTCTCAATTCTGTGATCAGAAGCATCAGATGCTCTTCACAGAACATGAGTGCATTATCCTCAAACCAGGGATGACAATTCCTCCGGAATTGGTGCTTCTCAGATCTCCCAGGAAAGGGGATATGTACAAGCTTGATATGAACAATGCTTCTCCTATGGGTGAAGTATCATGCTTTCTTTCCAAAGCTGATAGTGATGAGTCAACACTATGGCATAAACGCATGTGTCATGTGAATTTTAAAACAATGAATAAACTGTCTAAAAATAACTTGGTACATGGTTTGCCTAAAAAGGAATTTTCTGCAAAGATAACTGTGTTGCATGCCTGAAAGGGAAACAACACAGATCATCTCATAAATCCAAATGTGTTAACTCTATCACTACTCCATTACACTTATTGCACATGGATCTCTTTGGTCCCACAAGTATAATGAGCATTGGAAGGAAATCATACTGCCTTGTGATCGTTGATGATTTCACAAGATTTACATGGGTATTCTTTTTAAGAAGTAAAGATGAAACTGCTGAAACTTTAAAATCTTTTATTCTTAAAATAGAAAATCAAATTGATCACAAGGTTAAGATTATTAGGAGTGATCAAGGGACTGAGTTTAAGAACTTCGTTCTTGACTCATTCTGTGACTCAAAAGGGATCGCCAGACAATATAGTGCTCCCAGAACTCCTCAACAAAACGGTGTTGCTGAGAGGAGGAACAGGACACTTATTGAGGCTGCTCGGACCATGTTAGCTGATTCAAAGCTGCCTCTAACATTCTGGGCAGAGGCAGTCAGCACTGCATGCTATGTGCAGAACAGGGTTCTTGTAGTTAAGCCCCATGGAAAAACCCCTTATGAGTTATGGAACAAGAGGCCACCGTTCATTGGCTTTCTAAGGTCCTTTGGCTGCAGTGTACCATACTTAACACAAAGGACAACTTGGCAAAGTTTGCTGAGAAGTCGGATGATGCTATCTTTATTGGATACTCTTCTAGCTCTAAAGCTTATAGAGTATACAATATTAAGAATCAACAATTTGAGGAGTCATCCAACATAGTTGTTAATGAGCACACCCCTTGTGTTAGGGGGAATGGACCTGAGTATATCTTTGATTTAGAATGTTTCCAAACTATTCTAAACCATCTTGTGAGAATGTTTCAGCTGGAACAGGTGCTCAAGGTGATACTGATGCTGATGCAGGTCACTATATGAGCTTCCCAGACCTATTCCAAATTCTCCAAGAGCTGAAGGGCAACAAGCTTCATCTATTCACCGATCTGACAGTGTAACTATCTCCAGAAATAGTGAAGCTTCAACAAGTGAATCACTTGATCAACCTCAAAGTTCCTCAGGTGATCCACTACAACACCAGGTTGAGGGAAGTGGTATTCTGAAGGAACAGGCAACTGTTAATACTACTTCACAACCAACCATTGATGATGTTTCTCAATCATTCAATCAGTCCTCATTGAATGACTCTGAAACAGCAGTTGGACAGAGTGATCCAATTCCTGATCAGAATATGTCTAACCTAGACTTATCTCTGCAATTGGAAGTGATTCCTCGTCTTAGGATTCACAACACTCATCCAACTGAGAACATCATAGGGAATGTCTCTGAGGGTGTGAGAACAAGAGGACAAACTCATCATGGGAATGTCTGCTTGTACTCATGCTTCCTGTCTCAGATGGAACCAAAGAAGGTAGAAGATGCCTTAAAGGATAGTAGTTGGGTTGAATCGATGCAGGAGGAGCTGCTTCAATTCAAAAGGCAAAAGGTCTGGAATCTATGCCCACTACCATCTGGTCAAGTACCCATAGGCACTAAATGGGTATTCAGGAACAAGAAAGATGATAGAGGCTTGATCATCAAGAACAAGGCAAGACTAGTAGTTCAAGGGTACACCCAGGAGGAAGGAATTGATTATACTGATGTCTTTGCACCTGTTGCAAGACTTGAGGCAGTTAGGATCTTCCTTGCTTATGCTGCATCCAAGAACTTCACAGTCTACCAACTTGATGTCAAGTGTGCTTTTCTATATGGGGATATAGATAGGGAAATCTATGTGTGTCAACCTCCAGGATTTGAAGACCCACAGCACCCCAACTATGTATGCAAGCTGGATAAAGCTCTATATGGGCTGCACCAAGCACCTAGGCTGTGGTATGAGACCTTGTCTCAGTTTCTCCTGAAGAATGGATACACTAGAGGTACCATTGACAAGACTCTTTTCATCAGAAAGAGTGGAGAAGACATTTTGCTTGTACAAGTCTATGTTGATGACATCATATTTGGTTCTTCAAACGATCAAATGTGTAAAGACTTTGAAAGCATTATGAAGCAGAAGTTTGAGATGAGTTCCATGGGAAAAATGGACTTTTTCCTAGGAATCCAGGTAAAACAGATGAAGGAAGGGTTCTTCATAAGTCAATCTAAGTATGTCTCAGACATCTTAAAAAAATTTGAAATGAAGAACTGTAAACCAGCCAAGACACCCATACCCAGAAACCATAATCTTTGCCCTGACCTTGAGGGGGAGGATACTGATCAACATCAGTATAGAGCAATTATTGGTTCTCTGATGTATCTCACTGCAAGTAGACCAGATATCATGTTTGCCACATGCATTTGTGCAAGATATCAGGCTGCTCCAAAGGTGTCTCACCTAGCTGCTGCAAAGAGAATCCTCAGATATCTCAAAGGAGCACCTAAACTAGGTCTCTGGTATCCAAGAAATAGTGATTTCAATCTCTATGGATACTCTGACAGTGACTATGGTGGCTGCAACATTGACAAGAAATCAACATCAGGAGGATGTCAATTTCTTGGTGGAAGGATTATCTCATGGCAATGCAAGAAACAATCCTGTGTCTCTACATCAACTGCTGAAGCTGAATACATTGCTGCTGCTAGCTGCTGTGCTCAACTGCTATGGATTCAAAATCAGATGTTAGACTATGGATTCAACTTCATGACTACTCCTATCCATATTGACAACAACAGTGCTATCTCCATTACTGAGAATCCGGTGAAGCACTCCAAGACAAAACACATTGATATCAGGTATCATTTCATTAGAGATATTCATGAGAAACAGCTGATAAAGTTAATCAAAGTTGACTCAAATGAACAATATGCTGATTTGTTCACAAAGGCATTTGATGAACAAAGATTTAAGTATCTCATATCAGCAATTGGGATGATAAACATTGAATAACTACCTCTTTTGAAAACCTTTTAAATGAGTAATGTCTTGTGTCAATACAATTTAAGCCCTGTTACAAAAGATCTTTAAAATTATTCCAAGTGTAAATTCCTTCCGAAGAGGAACTAACTCTCGGAAGATATTCTCTTGAATATCTTCCGAAGCTAAATTCTTCAATGGATATTTTCTTCTCGGAAGAGTTTTTGGTCTCGGAAGAAGCGATTGATTTTATATCAGATCTACTTCCGAAACTTATACAACTCTCCATTCGGAAAGACAGTTTTACCTTCGGAAGCAATGCCTTGCTTCGGAAGATAAAATGCCTTCAAAGGACAACTTTACCTTCAGAAGCAATATCATGCTTCGGAAGAGAAATTGCTCTCGGAAGAAAGTTACCTTCGGAAATGTTTTACCCTCGGAAGTAAAGGTTTTTATATGTAACGGATATCTTTTGGGCCCCACTCTGTAAAAAGTAAAGATTTTGTTGATAATGTCAGATTATTTAAAATTATCCTTGCCGCCATCATCATTTCTCTGCCGTAAACCACCATACCACCCACAGTAACCCCAAAACAGTTACCCTATTACCACCACCATACCACTATTCACCCCTTTTTAAATAATCTTGACTTATCAATTTCATCTTCTTTTACCACTTTACAGCCCTAACTGTTCCCTTCACTGTAAAACCCTCAATCTCTCTCAAAATTTCAAGCTTACCTTTTCTCCAATGGCGCTAAACCCTCAGCACAATCAAGTCGCATTACTTGACTCGTCAAGAGATGCCGACTTCACCCAATCATCACCTTTCTCACCGAATCCACCTACCTCACTGCACTCACAGTTAACCCAACCGTATACTCCAACCATATGTCAGAATTTTGGAGCAACGGAGAAACTACAGTGCTGAACGGGGTTCGAGTCCTGAGAACCAGAGTTTGTGGCCAAGAGTTGGTCATCAATGAACAGATCATCAGGAGCATCTGAGCTTCACGATGATGGGGCTCCTACTGAGTTCCCCAAGGAAGACTTGGAAGGCACCTATATCCTCATGGGATATGGAGGCGATGTCAGCAGGTCCACAGTATACAAGTTCAACTTCTCTTACCATTGGAAGTTCCTGCTACACATTGTTTTGCACTGCCTCTCCAATAAATCAGGGGGTTGGGATCAAATCCCATATGAACTAGGATGCCTAGTTCATGGGTTGGTGAGAGGCCTCAGATTCAACTACTCACGATTCGTGTTGAACACCTAATCGCCAATCTCAGCAGGGATACATTCTTCATGTATCCCCGATTTCTTCAACACATAATCAACTGTGAGATGGAACCAAGCAAGCTTGTCTGCGCAGCTGCTCTTCCTGTTCCACACATGAGGCCTACCATCTTCAAGATACTGAAGAAGATGTCCACCAACTTCACTGGACGGTACACTCCATTACCTCCAGAGATGACTGAGCGCATAGCTCCTGGTGACATCCCTGTTCTCCCCACAGGTGATGAACCCACACCAGCAACAGCCACCACAATACCAAAACCTTCTTTACCCATCAAAGCCACCTATCAGAGACGCCCCAAACGAACCCTTGTTCAATCTACTCTGATTGAACAAGCTCCTCCTGTTCACACCGAAAGGACTAGAGTGGAATCATGGGCTCCCACTCAGTCCGAGGTCACACCATCCTTCACATTTGACCTCAATGTGGGTTTTGAGCCTCCTCAGTCTCAAACCCCTGAGCCCGAACCCCAAGCCCTAAGCCCACAGGGTGAGTCTTCACACTCCCCTGTGAAGCCTTCTAGGGACAGCCCCACCATAGGCTCAATGCCTGTAGACATTGATCAAGGTCCCGGGTCAGTAGGACTAACCACCCTCTCTTTCACTGACCTTTTACTCCGAACTGATGAAGAGATTACATCTCTCCATGGCCATGAAGTTGATCTAAAACACCCACTGAGAGATCAACAGAGCCAAGAGGGATCCCTTGTCTCTAGCCCCCATCAGAAGCCTGCTACTGAGGTGAGTCCCACTGATGTGGAGGGGACTCATGTAGACTCAGCTGCCACTACTCAGAGTCTCTCATTGAGCTCTCAGGACAGTGGTAACATAATTAGGACTGAGTCTACGGCAACTTTGCCCATTGAAATCTCTGAAAGAGATGACTCTGAGCAGAGGAAACCAGGGTGCCAAGAAACCACATCTGGTGGTGAGAGTGAGCATACTAGGTATGTTATCTCATCTCCCCGTGATTCTTCCTATGAAGATGAGGGAAGTATGCAACTAACACTTCAGTACTTGCTTTCTAAGGTCTCCAACCTGGAATCACAGGTGAAGATCTTAGAATCAAGGACTGCCACTCAGCAACTTGAGATTAACTCTCTCAAGGCTAAACTAGCTGAGAAACAGACGGAGAGGTCTGTTAGGCATGTACCTATCCAGGTCTCACTGACTTCTTCCTCTAGCTCATCTAGCTCTCAAGATGATGCTACCAAAAAGGGGGAGAAAGTTCAGAGACAAACACCGAAGGAACCACAGACCCAACTCATTTCCACCCAACAAATCATTAACTACCTGAGTCATCTCAATCCTTTCTGGAGATTGACTCAAGGATGCTTCAAGATCTCTACAGACTGTTCACACAGTTTGTATTGAGATCATCCCTAGAACAGCCCAGCCCCGACACCACACTTGCATACTTTGGGGCTGAGGAGCTTCAAAGACTGACTGCACCTTCTACCACTGTGGAGGAAGTTGGTCAACCTAAGGTCTTCATGGAACCTGAGATTAGCTTCGAAGGGGAAATGGGGACTGATGGCCCAGCAACTGAAACAGATGGGACAGAATCTGCAGCAGTCTCATCTTCCGAAGCTCTAGCTGAGGCTTCCGAAGCTTACATGGAAGCCTCGGAAGAACAAGACAAATCTTCCGAGGCCGAAATAGAAGCTGCGGAAGGCCTATTTCAGATGTCCGAGGAACTGACCATCACAGATGTCATTGCTGAAATTGCATCTGAGGTGAGCAGGGAGGACATTTCTGAAATACCTCCAACCCAAGCACCAGCTGAACTTCTCTCTCAATCACAGCCCTCCATCCAAGAACCACCACAGTCAAGCACAATCAAAGACAAAGGCAAAAGAAAGTTGACTGCGGAAGAGCTTCAGGAGGAGGAGAAAATTGAGAAGGCCAAAAAGAAGGGTCGGTTTCCTACTGAGAAGCTGTTAGCTGCCAGTTCTAAGGCAGCTGCAGCCAATCAGGAAGAAATCAACCTAAAGAGAAGAACAGCACTCATTGACCAGCTCATCAGCCTAGGAGCTGTCAATGAGGAAATACTCCTGCTACCACTAGAGGAGTTGGTGAATTTGGAGAGGTCAACCAGGCTACAACAAGAAAGGGAAGCCAGGTTGGCCTTGGAGAGGGAAGAACAAGAGCAGAGGGAAGCAGCCCTGAGGCTGAGAGAGGCTAGGATCAAGTTCCTCCTCTCAAGAGGCTTCAGTCTTCCTGAACTGTCTCCACATGTGATGACATGATCCTGCTGCTCCACAACAAAGAGCAGGATCAAATGGAGAAGGAAAGGAAGAAGGCTGCTAGGGAGAAGTTAATGGTGAAGAGAAGAGGGAGGAAGAGAAGGAGGTCACTGCTGCCAAGAAGTCAACTGACAAAGCCTGGATGAAGGACTACCTCCGGGCTCATGGCTTCTCTGGCAGGCAGGTGGGACCTATGTCCGAAAGGACACTCCAGCGGATAGTCAGTGAAATAAAAGCTGACATTCGCTTGGGGAAAAGGAAGGAGATGTATAGGAGGATGAAGGGAATGGTTTTCACCCCAGCCACTCAACCACAGCCACAACCCACTTCAGAACCAACCCCTTTTCCCATCAAACCTGAACCCACTGAAGAAACCTTCACCCCTCAACCCACAACTCTACCCAAACCTACCACATCACCTCAACCACCCAAACTACCCATCCTAAAACCCAAGACTCAACCCAAAACCACTAAACCTAAGCTACCCAACAACAGCCAAGATCATCCCCTCAGCCTCCTAAACATTCTCTCCTTTGAGGAGATGAAGGGCTCAAGACAAGCTCATCAATTGCACAACTTTGAGCAGTATCTCCTGAGGGAGAGGTTATCAACATCACCTATGTTGATAACTCTTCAAGCTCCTCACCCTAGGCCAATTTCTTGAATTGCCTAGAGAAACTTGGGCCAGGCTGCAAGACTTCTTGGTCTCAACTCCGATACCCTCAATGCTGAGGAGAAGAGATAAGAAGAAGACTGGTGACTCTGCTGGATACCAGGAAAGAGGACAGGATTCTGGTCAATCTCTGGACCTAGAAGAAATGCAATAATCCAGTGGAGGTTCGATGAACCTTCTCACAACTTTGTTGTGGAAAGAGAGAATGGTGAAACCAACAGGCTTATGCCACTTCTCTGCTGCATCTCAGCAGATTTGATCTTGCTGAGCTTGCAGAGAAGCCATTCTCCAATCCCTCCAACTCTGAGACTGCTGCACACATCAGAAACCACATCAGCGGTCTCCACTTGGCTGAACGAAGTAGAAGAGCCAAGATTGAAGAAGAGTTGAAGCTGAAAAGAGTGGAAGACAAGGAAAGATCAACCACCAAAGGCACAACCTTTCTACAGATGGTGGAAGGTCCTGAATTGGAACCAATAGTTCGATGGGAATATGACTATACTTCCATCAACTAACTCTTTTCAGAGGGCCACAACAAGGGTACACATAATCCAAGGTGACAGAGTAGAGGTTCTGTCCACCAAGATTTGTACAAGATTCTCAGCATCACAGCAGGAAAGAATGAAGATACTGATAAAACACCTGCTCGCTTGGTGCTGAGAACTTTGAGAAGAAGAGGGAAGTGAAGTTTTGGTAGCATCAGCCTAGGGGGAGTTTTGGATCATGATAAGGCTGGTGCAACCAAATTCACTTCATAGTCATCTTTGGTACTACATTCAAAGGCTTCCGAAGCTGAGCAAGAGATCTTCGAAAGTCTAAGGAACAACAGCTGAAAAGAATCTTCGAAGACAAGTCTAATGAAAGAGCTTCCGAAGACAAAGTCTGAAAGAGCTTCCGAAGACAAAGTCTGAAAGAGCTTCCAAGACAAAGTCTGAAAGAGCTTCCGAAGACAAAGTTGCTTCGAAGACAAAAAGACAAAGAAGACTCCAAGCCTCGGAAGAAGCAGTCTTCCGAAGTATAAGTGCCTTCGGAAGAAGTTATTCTTCCGAAGCACTTTATCCTCGGAAGATATCGCTATGTCAGCAGATAAAAGTATGGTCCTGACAGTCCGCTGCAGACCTCTGATACAGCATGGCATCTTCCTAAAGAGCCATGTTGTTGACCATACTTTATTCTACTGTTCACCTTTTATGATAGTACATGTTACCAACTTTAGTTGGTGACAAAAGGTAAGTCAGGGACATGTCCTGAATACCAACTTTCAGACAAAATGTCTGAAAGACCCACCTAGAGTCTTGTAGTATAGATGTAAGGTTAGAGGTGTCCAGTGGGTATCAAAGTATATCGGCTGTAGGTAGGTTATAATATCTCTCCCTGTAACTCTTTATGCAAGTGATTTGAGTCCAAGAGTCTTGTAATCTTTGAGTTGAGAAGCAATATATAAAAGTACCTTGAAAATTACTTGCTGTGTAATTTTCTTACTGCGTGT
>CM044015.1:42985873-43080526 GCA_024085815.1 Flaveria linearis | reverse complement strand
ATTCCAGGTTTGAGACCTTAGAGAGCAAGTACTGGAGTGTGAGTTGCATACTTCCCTCATCTTCATGTGAAGAATCACGGGGAGATAAGATAACATACCTATATGTTCAGTCTCACCACTAGATGTGGCTTCCTTGGCACCCTAGACCTTTGCTCAATTCATCTCTTTCAGAGATGTCAATGGGCAAAGTTGCCGTAGACTCAGTCTGATTGACGTTACCACTGTCCTTAGAGCTCAATGAGAGACTCTGAGTAGTGGCAGCTGAGCCTACGTGAGTCCCCTCCACATCAGTAGGACTCACCTCAGTAGTTGGCTGCTGATAAGGGCTATAGATATGGATCTCTCTTGGCTCTGTTGATCTTTGAGAGGGTGTTGTAGATCAACTTCATGCCATGGAGAGATGTAATCTCTTCATTAGTTCAGAGTAATAGGTCAGTGAAAGATAAAGAGGTTAAACCTACTGACCCGGGACCTAGATCAATGTCTACAGGCATTGAGCCTCTAGTGGGGCAGTCCCTTGAAGGCTGCACAGGGGAGTGTAAAGACTCACCCTTGTGGCTAAAGGCTTGAGGTTCGAGCTCTTAGATTTGAGACTGAGGAGGCTCAAACCCAAATTGAGGTCAAATGAGAAGGATGGTGTGACCTCGGACTGAGTGGGAGCCCATGATTCCACTCTAGCCCTTTTGGTTTGAACTGGAGGAGCTTGTTCAATCAGAGTAGATTGAACAAGGGTTCGTTTGGACATCTCTAATATGTAATTTTATGGGTGGAGAAGGTATGGGGATATTTTGTGTGGAGGTTGCTGGTTTTGGTTCATCACCTGTAGGGTTAACATGGATGTCACCAGGAGCTATGCGCTCAATCATTCTGAGGTAAAGGAGTGTCCTTCCAGTAAAGTTGATGGACACCTTCTTCAATGTCTTGAAGATGGTAGGCCGCACTTGGGGAATA
The DNA here is from genome assembly GCA_024085815.1 of Flaveria linearis. Taxonomy (NCBI): domain Eukaryota; kingdom Viridiplantae; phylum Streptophyta; class Magnoliopsida; order Asterales; family Asteraceae; genus Flaveria; species Flaveria linearis. The sequence continues at coordinate 43,079,575 of CM044015.1, read as the reverse complement.
GTAAGCAGCTGCACAGACAAGCTTGCTCGGTTCCAACTCGCAGTTGATAATGTGTTAAATGTATCGGGGATACATGAAGAATGTGTCCCTTCTCAGATTTCCCAATCAAATTGGTCAACACAAATCTTGAGTAGTTGAAACGCAGACCTCTCACCAACCCGTGAACTAGGCATCCTAGTTCATATGGGATTTGATCCCATCCCCCAGACTTGTTGGATAGGCAGTGCAGAATGATGTGCAGCAGGAACTTCCATGATATGAGAAGTTGAACTTGTAGACGGTTGACCTGCTTACATCCCCACCATATCCCATAAGGATGTAGGTGCTATCCAAGTCTTCTTCGGAAACTCAGTAGGAGCCCCATCATCATTGAGCTCTAAATGCTCCCTGATGAGTTGTTCAGTTATGATCAACTCCTGTCCACAAACACGGGTTCTCAGGACGCGAACCCATTTAGGACTTCAGCTTGACCGTTACTCCAGAATTCAGTCATGTGGTTGGAGTAACAGTGGGGTTAACAGTAACCGCCGTGAGGTAGGTTGATTCAGTAAGAAGGTGATTATTTGGGTGAAGTCGCATCTCTTGACGATCAAGTAATGCGACCTGGTTGTGCTGAGGGTTTAGCGCCATTGCAGAGAAAGTAAGCTTGAATTTTAGTGAAATTCGGGTTTGACAGTGAAGGGAATAGTTAGGGCAGTAAATTGGTAAAAGAAGATGAAATTGAACAGTCTGGATTATTTAAAGGGGATGAATTGTGGTAGTGTGGGTCATAGGGAAACTGTTGGGGTAATGGGGTTTTCGGCTATGAAGTGACAATGGCGGCAAGGGATAATTTTAAATAATCTGACCATCATCATCAAATTTTTACTTTTACAGAGTGGGGCCCAAAAATATTCGTTACACAGTAAAATCTCTATTTCTGAATATAAAACATTTCCGAGGTATTATCTTCCGAAGCAAGGCATTGCTTCCGAAGGTAAAAATGCTTTCTAAATGAAGAGTTTTATGAGCTTCGGAAGTAATCTGATGCAAAATCAATCGCTTCTTCAGACTAAAAACTCTTCCGAGAAGAAAATTTCCATTGAGGAATTTGGCTTCGGAAGATATTTAAGAATATCTTCCGAGAGTTAATTCCTCTTCGGAAGAATTTACACTTGGAATATAAAAAGATCTTTTGTAACAGGGCTAAATTGTATTGACACAAGACATTACACATTAAAAAGTTTTCAAAAGAGGTAGTTAATCAATGTTTATCATCCCAATAGCTGATATGAGATACTTAAATCTTTGCTCATCAAAAGATGTTTTGTGAACAAATCAGCATATTGTTCATTTGAGTCAACTTTGATTACTTTATCAGATTTTTCTCATGAATATCTCTAATGAAATGATACCTGATGTCAATGTGCTTTGTCTTGGAGTGCTTCACTGGATTTTCAGTAATGGAGATAGCACTGTTGTTGTCAATATGGATAGAGTAGTCATGAAGTTGAATCCATAGTCCAACATCTGATTTTGAATCCATAGAAGTTGAGCACAACAGCTAGCAGCTAGCAGCAGCAATGTATTCAGCTTCAGCAGTTGATGTAGAGACACAGGATTGAGTCTTGCATTGCCATGAGATGATCCTTCCACCAAGAAATTGACATCCTCCTGATTTTGATTTCTTCATGTTGCAGCCACCATAATCACTGTCAGAGTATCCATAGAGATTGAAATCACTATTTCTTGGATACCAGAGACTTAGTTTAGGTGCTCCTTTGAGGTATCTGAGGATTCTCTTAACGCAGCCAAATGAACACCTTGGGAGCAGCCTGATATCTTGCACAAATGCATGTGGCAAACATGATATCAGGTCTACTAGCAGTGAGATACATCAGAGAACCAATAATTGCTCTATACTGATGTTGATAGTATCCTCCCCCTCAAGGTCAGGGCAAAGATTATGGTTTCTGGGTATGGTGTCTTGGCTGGTTTTACAGTCCTTCATTTCAAATCTATCTAAGATGTCTGAAACATACTTAGATTGATTTATGAAGAACCCTTCCTTCATCTGTTCCACCTGAATTCCAAGGAAAAAGTCCATTTTTCCCATGGAACTCATCTCAAATTTCTGCTTCATAATGCTCTCAAAGTCCTTACACATTTGGTCATTTGAAGAACCAAATATGATGTCATCAACATAGACTTGAACAAGCAAAATGTCTTCTCCAATCTTCCTGATGAAGAGAGTCTTATCAATGGTACCTCTGGTGTAGCCATTCTTTAGGAGAAACTGGGACAAGGTCTCATACCACGCCTAGGTGCTTGGTGTAGCCCATATAGCTTTAATCCGGTTTGCACACATAGTTGGGTGTTATGGTCTTCAATCCTGGAGGTTGACATACATAGATTCCCTATCTATATCCCCATATAGAAAAGCACACTTGATATCAAGTTGGTAGACAGTGAAGTTCTTGGATGTTGCATAAGCAAGGAAGATCCTAACTGCCTCAAGTCTTGCAACTGGTGCAAAGACATCAGTATAATCGATTCCTTCCTCTTGGGTGTATCCTTGAACTACTAATCTTGCCTTGTTCTTGATAATCAAGCCTCTGTCATCTTTCTTGTTTCTGAATACCCATTTAGTGCCTATGGGTACTTGACCAGATGGTAGTAGGTATAGATTCAGACCTTTTGTCTTTTGAATTGAAGCAGCTCCTCCTGTATCGATTCAACCCAACTACTATCTTTCTAGGCATCTTCCACCTTCTTGGATTCCATCTGAGATAGGAAGCTGAGTACAAGCAGACATTCCCATGATGAGTTTGCCCTCTTGTTCTCACACCTTCAGAGATATTCCCTATGATTTTTTCAGTTGGATGAGTGTTGTGAATCCTAAGACGAGGAATCGCTTCCAGTTGCAGAGATAAGTCCAGGTTGGACATATTCTGATCAGGAACTAGATCACTCTGTCCAGCTGCTGTTTCAAATCATTCAATGAGGACTGATTGAATGATTGAGAAACATCATCAATGGAGGTTGTGAGGTAGTATTAACAGTTGCCTGTTCCTTCAGAATACTACTTCTTTCAACCTGGTGTTGTAATGGATCACCTGAAGAGCTTTGAGGTTCATCAAGTGATTCACTTGTTGAAGCTTCATTATTCCTTGAGATAGTTACCTATTAGATCTGTGAATGGTTAAAGCTTGTTGTCTATCAGTTCTTGGAGAATTTGGAAGAGGTCTGGGTAGCTCAAACAGTTGATTAGCATCAACACTCACATACCTTGAGCACCTGTTCCATCTGAAACATTCTCACATGATGGTTTAGAATAGTTTGGAACAATTCTAAGTCAAAAATATAATCAGGTCCATTCCCCCTAACACAAGGAGTGTGCTCATTAACAACTATATTGGATGACTCCTTAAATTGTTGATTCTAATGTTGTATACCCTATAAGCTTTGGAACTAGAAGAGTATCCAACAAAGATAGCATCATTGACTTCTCAGCAAACTTTGCTAAGTTATCTTTTATGTTATGTATGGTACACCTGCAGCCAAAGGACCTTAGAAAGCCAATGAACGGTGACTTCTCAGCAAACTTTGCTAAGTTGTCAAGAAAAAAGTTCTTAAACTCAGTCCCTTGATCACTTCTAATGATCTTAACCTTGTGATCAATTTGATTTTCTATTTTAAGAATAAAAGATTTTAACGTTTCAGCAGTTTCATCTTTACTTTAAAAAGAATACCCATGTAAATCTTGTAAAATCATCAACAATCATAAGGCAGTATGATTTCCTTCCAATGCTCATATACTTATGGGACCAAAGAGATCCATGTGCAATAAGTGTAATGGAGTAGTGATAGAGTTAACACATTGGACTTATGAGATCCTGTGTTGTTTCCTTTCAGGCATGCAACACGGTTATCTTTACTGAAAAATTCCTTTTTAGGCAAACCATGTACTAAGTTATTTTTAGCCAATTTATTCATTGTCTTAAAAATTTACCTGACACATTCGTTTATGCCATAGTGTTGAATCACTATCAGCTTTGGAAAGAAAGCATGATACTTCACCATAGGAGAAGCGTTGTTCATATCTAGCTTGTACTATCCCCTTTCCTGGGAGATCTAAGAAGCACACAATTCTGGAGGAATTGTCATCCCTGGTTTGAGGATAATGCACTCATGTTCTGTGAAAAGCATTTGATGCTTTTGATCACAGAAACTGAGAAACACTTAACAGATTATGTGTCAAGCTGTTTGACAAAGTGAACTTTGTCAATGTTTTTTGCCATTGGATATATTTCCTCTGCCTGAAATATATCCTCCCCGGTCTCACCTCAAATTGGACAGGCCCTCCATCAAAGTTCTGGAGTTGTTTAAGGAGAGATCTGTTCCCTGTCATGTGCCTGAGCATCCACTATCTACAATCCAGACATTGTGGTTCTTGTCAAATGGATGTTGTCCCTAACATAAGATGAGATAGTTAGTTTTGTTTGGAAGCCCAAGCCTTGCTGGTCTTGGGCTCTTCCAAAGATAATGACATAATTGAACCAAAGATATGTATTTGGGTTCAATAGAGGTCGTTGAGAAGAGGTTTGGGGCTGAGCATCTTTTTGATCTTCCAATCCATCCCTTGGTGATCTTTGGAGGATGAGCTTGTTGAAGCTTTGCAGCATGGTCTTCTTCTGAAGCTTCTTTCTTTTCGGAGAAGCCTTCACCACCTTTCTTCCGAAGCAGTCTTCTTCTGGGATGGTTTCAAGGGTGCTTTCTTGTTCTTCCGAACACTTAGAAGCTTTGCTGGCTTCCGAAGCCATTTTCCCTTCAGAAGCACTAACTTGGTTCCGTGACCAATTTTCCTTTTTCCATCAATTTGACCGTTTGAAATGGTCCAAATGAAAACCTTCCCTGACTCCTTCTTTTCTAACATTATTTGCATAATATGTGCTTGCTGGATTGTAATAACATCTTTAGCCATGTGGTTGTGCAGACCACACATTATGCATGCAATGTCAGTCTTTTGGGAATTTGCAGGTTGCTGTTTCTTGGATTTCTTCTCTTCATCAGCAACTTTCCCTTTCAACTTTTGATCCTTTGGTAGGACAGGAGTGCTGGTATTACACTCCTTTCCTGAATCAGAAGCACCTACCACTTGGAATCCGGCAGAGATGAAGACACCCTTTTGCTTTGGGTCAATCTTTAGCTTGGACTCTGCAATCTTCTTGGCAGTCCTTCTTGCAGCTTTAGCTCTGCTTCTTCTTACCTTGGTGGTTAGGATTTGGTCTTCATAGGTGGAGATGAGGTAATCTTCTGTTTCTCCCCTGTGTGGCCACTATTTTGCCTCATCCTTTAATTCCAATGAGAAGGGTCAGCAGTTGGAACCTCTTGCTCTTCAGTACCACATCTAGGTAGTCTAATAGACTCATAAGAGTATGGTGGAGCTATTTCATTGGTTCCCAACCCTTCTTTGTTTTGATAAAACATTTGGAATGAGAGGATGATGCTAGAATAGCTGGAAGTTTTGCTCAGCAATAGCTTGCTCCTGGCCTGAGCCTCAGCAGTGACCAACTGAGCTTGAACTTCAGACAGTTTGGATATCAGATCTTTAATTTGAGTCTTGTAGTTGGTTTTTCATGTTTTAAAGAGACAGTTTTCTCTAACTCCTCAATTTTCTTTTGATAGTCAGATTCAGCTCTTTTAAAATTAGATTTTAAGATATTAAAGGCTCAACATCAGATCTGATTTCCGTATTGTAATCCTTATAGAGTTTAACTTTAGCAATACAGCCAGCAGTACAAAGATGTTCATATACCTGATCATCACTGTTCCGGCCATGAGTGCTTGAGCGGGAGTCACATCCTGTACCATGAAGCTCCAGTCAACTTCTTGAGGTATTGCAGCTGTTTCAGTTGATTTCTCTTCATGCTTTGAAGTTGAGGGATGCGTGGAGGCCTGTGGGGGTTCCCGGGTTGTTCTTGGGAGCCTTGCATTCCCTAGAAAGGACCTAGTTGGTTGCAGTTGTAACACTTTGCTTTGCTCTTGTCAAACCCAAAACTTGCTGTTGACAGGGTTTTGGAGGAATTGCCTTCCAGTTCTCTTGAAGAACTTCTTCGCTCTGTAAGTTAAAAGACCATCTATTGGACAATGTCCACATACTCCACATCATCTGGACTGAAACACTCAAGATCATCAAAGCAATATTGAAAATCACCAGAGTGTCCACTTCCATAGACAAAGGCACAACTATCCTGAAAGGAGTTGTGTTGAACCTTTTGAGACTTTGGAGTCTCAGGTAGAGTAATGTAGGGTCCACTATGTGAGTTGTCAGGGTAACACAGCAACTGATGTTGTGGTTCTGTGATTTCCCTTTCAACCACATGAAGGGTTGAACTTAGTTGGTTATTGGAGTGACCAGAGGAGTTCTGCATGTTCATCTCCATCTGGAATGCACTTAGGATACCATACAACTCTGTGAGAGAAAGAGTCTTAAGGTTCGAAGTTCTCTTGATTACAACACAATAGTGTGTCCATAGTTTAGGAAGGGAAGACATGAACTTCCTAACTATGTCTCTATTCTCAAGAGCTACTCCAATATCTACCAGAGTATCCACTATCTCAACATACCTGAAGTATTATTGAGTCAAGGTCTCACCAGCCTTGAAAGTGAAGTTCTCAAACTGCTGCTTCAAGAGATCCTTCTTGTTGTCTTTGGTTTCCTTGGATCCTTCATACATAAGCTTCAATGCATCCCATAAATCTTTGGCTGTCTTGCACTTCTTGAAGCCTCTGTAGAGAGTTTGGGAGAGCAGTTTGAAGAGAAGTCATAGCCCTTTGATCTAGCTCTATTCTCTTCCTATCTTCTTCTGAGTAATCATCAACATCTTTAGAATGATGCGATTACCAGTAGCAGAAGTAGTGCTTTGTATGAAAGGACCATTGACAATGGAGTCCCACATACTTGAGTCTTGACACTTGATGAAGCCTTCCATTCTAGTGCACCATATGTCAAAGTCTTCAGGGTGTGATCAGTGGGGACTTGGTCATGGTACCGGTCTCCATATCAGCCTTAGTGAGGAGCGGCCATTTGAGTGAGTGGTTGTAGTGAGGAGTAAAAAACTGGTTGATTTGGATGGTAAGATCTCACAATCAAGAGCCTGGAAGCTCTGATATCAATCGCAGGATCGTATGTTGGTCACTCAACAAGTGGTTCTTCTCTCAAACTCACCTTGAACGACACTCAGAAAGAGTCTATGAAGAGTTGATCACAATATAACAAGTAACAAGCAGTAAATAAACACAAGATGTAAATTTTCAAGGTACTTTTATATATTGCTTCTCAACTCAAAGGATTACAAGACTCTTAGACTCAATCTCTCTACCTAATGAGTTACAAAGAGAAGATATATATAAGACTACCTACAGCCGGATATACTTTGATACCAGCTGGAAACCTCTAACCAAACATCTATACTACAAGACTATAGGTGAGGTATTTGGTAGTCAGGACATGTCCCTGACTTACCTTTTGTCACCAACTAGAGTTGGTAACATGTACTATCATAAAAAGGTATACAGTTGAATAAAGTATGGTCAACAACATGCACTACAAAAAAAGTGCCATTTAGTGGCACATGTTTTTTGTGGTATTTAACTTTTGTGCCACTAATATATAGTTTTAGTGGCACTTTGTGTGTGCCATATTGGTTGACCCATATATTTAGTCTCATTTATCATCTATACTTCAAACATACGGTTTTAGTGGCACTTATTATGCCATACTTATAAGTTATATATTTTATGGCTTTTAATTTTATGCCACTAATCAATCCAACATTATACACCCTCAAAATTTCCTTAAAAAGTTTTAGTGGCATATTTTTATTAAAAAACTACTCCCTCCAAACAAATCCCACCAAAAATTTTGTTAAGTTAAAAAAACTAGGGTTTTATTTTATTAACCTAAATTTTCATTAACTAAATTCCCTAACTCCCCGCTTCTTCTCTACGATCACCCATTAACAATTAGATTTCATCATCATGATTAACCTAAACAAGGGGTATTGTACCGAATTGGTTTCGTTGTGGTAAGATTTCTCGAGTTCTTAGTAGCGATTTGTTTACAGAAGTCCATTAGTAGCGATTTGTACCTAAACAAACAAACAAACAAACAAACCCAGTATATCCCACTCAAGAGTAGGGTCTGGGGGATAGGTGGTGGCAAGTCTTTCCTCTATCCAGATAGGTAGAGAGACCGCTTCCAAAGAGACCCCCGGCTCGATAACAAAAGCAATAAAGCTAGGAAATCAACATATAATCAAACATACGATATAAGCTATATGATATATGATACACCCAGTATTCATCACAAACATTAAATATCACCCAAAAGAAATATAAAAACGAATGCAGCACAAAAGAAGTACAAATTTTCCTAAAAAGGTCGCAGTGTACTACATACACATCAGGCCCGTAAGAAGTAATCAAAGTCAACTCCTCCTAAACAAGTGGTAAATCCCTGCTGCTTCACGTTTGTTTACAGAAGTCCATTAGTAGCGATTTGCACTAGTACAAAGCTGTTAATAGATGACGTACAAAAGATGACACGCGAAAAAAAATGACGCACATTTCGCGTGTCATAAAAAATATGTCGTATTTATAAATTTTATAGAAAAAATGACACGCGTTTTGGCGTGTCCATCTTTGTCGATCTTCTTTTAAAATGAGCGGCACAGCTAAAATTTCAATTCCTCCGCTTCTAACATAAAACCCTAGAAAACACGCATTCTTAATAGAAACCTATCATTGAACAACAAGAGCTAATTTGGAATCAAGAATCAGGCAAAACACTCCAAGATCGCATATCTACTTCCAACGACACCGAACTCTCTCCCAACCCTTCTTCACCATCGTCAGCGTCGGCTTTGAATATGTTCTTTCGTTGGTTTGATTTCATCTCATATGAGACAACTATGAGCAGAACTTGGTGTTGTTTCAAGAGCAGATGGGTAGGCTTTTTGTATCCAATTTTATTTTTCAACTTTGATGGTTAATTTGGGCTGATATCTCTTAACTTCGATGATGGCAGATCTGTGCTTTTTGAGATGGGTAACACCAAAGTCCTTGCAGCAGTTTATGGTCCTCAAGAGGTGCGTTTAATTGTTTTCTTTCTGTTTGTTGGTTTCTTGCATGAAAGGTGTTTGAACAACGATGAAAGCATTATGATTTCAAATTGATGATCGAAAGCGCCTGTTTCTACGCCCTTGTCTGAAACTAGGTTTATTCGATTAGAAATTATTAATAATTCATTGTTGGTATTGAATTTTGTGAATTCATTGTTGGTCTGAAACTGTTGTTGCTTCAAATTCCCATATCTATGATCAAAGGTGTTCTGTGGACTGTTATTATATACTGGGGTGTTGATCTTTCCCCTGATGCTAGCAGGTAACTAAGTTTGTTTTATTTTCCTCTATTTGTATAAATCTATATTAAACATTATATTATGCATAGCTTTACTTGTTTGACCCGTTTATTACTATATGCATAGCTTTACTTGTTTGACCCGTTTTTACTACATGTACAACTTAACTTGTTGACCCGTTTATTACTTTATGTACATAATTTGGGTCCTTATATATAGTTGCTCGTCCCTACTACTTATATTAACATCTATTTCATTACTTTGTATTTTTTAGGTCCCTCGTGTTGGTTCTTTATCTAGTAATGAAATATCATCTTCAAGAAGTCATGATGATGAAGGAAGAGTTGACAAAATGTGAAGTGTTGGTACAGTAGAGATACAACATTAATGGATTACTTGGAATAGAGTTGACGAACAGAAAAAAATCATATTATTTTGTTTCTAAACACTTGAAATACATTTAGAACTTATTATGTATTTGTTCGCTAACATGGAACATGTTTTGGATTTAAACCATAATCTATGTTATGATTTTGTAATTTTAAGTGTTTTTCATTTCTATTTTATCTTAAATTGTAATTTAGAAATGATTCAAAACCATTATTTATCTCTAACTAGAAATACGTTTATTGCACAATATTCGTGCCCATAAAAGCCTTTTTTTAAATTTATGGCAAAAAACAATTGTGCCACTAAATTGGTATAGATATTTTGTAATTAATATTATGGTACAAATAAAAGTGCCACTAAAGATCTTCCCAAGATTGGGTGGCATATAAAAAGTGCCACTAAATGGTTTTAGTGCACTGCTTCTAGTGGCACTTTTTTTGTGTGACACAAAAATTATAGGGGCCCAGTGGTTTTTGTGTACTGTGACACTTTTTGTGTGTCACATGACAGTTTTTTGTAGTGATGGTTCTTTTAAGAAGAAGCCATGCTGTATCAGAGGTCTGCAGCGGACTGTCAGGACACATACTTATGTCTACTGGACATAGCAATGTCTTTCGAAGGATAAGTTCTTCGGAAGAATAACTTCTCCGAAGCCACTTATACTTCGGAAGACTGCTTCTTCCGAGGCTTGGAGTCTTCTTTGTCTTCGGAAGGAGACTTGGTCTTCAGTTCTTTCTTCAGACTTTGTCTTCGGAAGTGTTCAGACTTTGTCTTCGGAAGTCTTCAGACTTTGTCTTCGGAAGTCTTCAGACTTTGTCTTCGGAAGTCTTCAGACTTTATCTTCGGAAGTCTTCAGACTTTGTCTTCAGTTATTTCTTCAGACTTTGTCTTCGGAAGTTGACTTCAGACTTCGGAAGATCTCATACTTAGCTTCGGAAGCCTTTTGAATGTAGCACCAAATGACTATGTGAAGTGGTTTTGGTTGCACCAGCCTTATAATGACCCAACACTAGTCAAAAGGCAATCTGCCTTTTGACTCTACATGGATTTTGTTGTCTAGATCATGTATCCAACTGGCCTTCAAGTATGCCCGGTGTAGGTTGTAGTATAAGTATTTCTAGTCCTTGTAACTTAAAGAGTAGAACTTTGTAAACCTTTTGTAAAATCCTAGAGATCAATATACATCAACCTTGAAAACCAACTACTTGTGTGTTGTTTTAGTTTCGTCTCATTTACACTTGTGTTTATGAGTTCTCAAAACTGAGTTTACCAGTTCCCCATTTGAATTGTTAAGTGTTGTTCCACACTCTCCTTTTGTGTTTTGGGGGTTGTAAAGTGCATAATCCTTCAACCCAGTCTATGAACAAACAAAACATGCATACCTAGCATACACGTATGTTCGTGTAGAAGGGGGTTTAAGACGAAAGCGAACCTTACCTATATTACCTATATCTCATGGGATAGAGAAATTATCCCTAAAGACACCCAGATTAATGAAAACCTCATTTCTAATTGAAATATACAGAAGATATTAATGCACATACGAGAGAAGAACAAGTATCAAACAGATTGTATTAGTAGCACAAGATAGTGCATTTAGCGGCTCTTTTAAAAGACAAGAATGTAAATAGAGTAAATTTTTGAGGCAACGAAGATTTTGAATATGCAAAGATTTAAAATAAATTTCAGTTTGGTCCTTATAGGTTAACCATTTTGACCATTTTAACCATTTCAATCTAAAAATAAATATTTGATCATATCATGCACTTTGGTTTTATTTTTATAATGGTTTTAATCCCTAAACATTAACTCTGATAGTTTTACAGTTTAATGAAAATGCAAAATGTCCGGACATTTTAGGGTTTAAGTATCTTGATAATGCACTTCTCATCATTAGCACAATGAAACCCCTCAAACACCTCGCTGCATTCCCCCCTCCCAACCTTCTCACCACCTTATAATTATCTTGTTCCCTGTAAACAAATCAAAACCAAACAAAATTCAAAACCAAGAATCAACAACAAAAAGCACAAAATAATAAAAGAAGTCGCATGCGAGCCCTAACCTCAATTGACATGTCAACGACTCATAACCCCAATACTCCTTAGGAAGGATAACATTGACATCTGTATAAACCCTAGTTTTGGAGGGGCGTCGGGGCGACGGATGGCTTGCGGTGGTGGTGATGGTGTTGCGGTGGTGGTGATGGTGTTGCGGTGGTGCGGCAGAGGAGATGCGACGGAGGAGTAGAATTGAGGGGGATTTGGGGGTGTGGATGGAGGAGTCGATGAATTGCAGAGAAGACCTTACGACCATCAAACTGGTGTTATAATCAAGAAGAAAACCTTAGAGTTATATAAATTTAATATAGCTTAAATGTAAAATGACCAAAGTATCATTACATTTAACTGTAAAAAGTAACAGAGTTAGTGCCAGGAATCAATACTGTTACAAAAATAAAACCACAGGGCATGACATGACTATTTCTTTTTGACCTAAAATTGTTTGGGACAAAATCAAAATGTACTCAAAGATTTATGGTAAAACCCTATCATAAATCTACCATATATCTAGGTCTAATTACATCTACCAAGAAACAACTCAAACCATATAACGTTTTAAAAAACCTAACCTCTAGGAATTCAAGACGGTTATTAATATAGTAGATGACATAATCTTGTGATTCCTATAAGTCTATAATAGTATACACACACAAGCAAGCATGATTAAGTTGGTATTAGCCAATATCAGCAATGTTAAGAAATGAGCTTTAATAGAAATTAAAGCAATATCCTTCTTGGTCCAAAGCTCATGAACTCGACTATTTATTAATTATACTCAAATGTATTATTATCCAATATTCCTAATATAAAATATTTTTTATTAGTTTGTAAATCATAACAATTGAACAGTTTAGGTAACTGATATATATTCATATCACCAAATAATTTTTACAACTAATTTTCACCTATCATATTAGGTTAAACTCATTTAAGCATAAACTAAATTCATGTGGGATAGTGTACGACCTTTAGGATCATTTATCAAAAAATGTAAGCATATGTTGTTTCAAGGCGCACAACCTTCATATTAACACCTGAAATTTGTACTTTAAACGACTCCATTTTTTATACTTCTTTTCAAATAGTCTCTAAAAAACAAACTTTACACATATTAAAGCCTGATGACTTCGTTAAGTCAATATATTTTGTGTTGTATTTTTAAGAAGTAACACCTAAAATATCTAGATACAATTCGAGGTGGTAAAAAAATGGTTCGATAAAAAAACCGAAACCGGTTTAAAAAAACCGGTACCGACCCGAACCTATAGTTTAACATCGATTTCATATCTGGTAAGTCAAACCGATTTTACCCGTTACAAACCGGTTCCCAAACCGGTTTTCAAAATCTACCCTTACATTACGATTATATAGCCGTTGGGGGGCTTTTTGAACCTTTTTGGGTTGTTTTTACCATTATACCCCTGTTAGATTAATATATATATGTATTGGATGTTTGGTTAGACCACAACAATTAAATGCTCTCTACTCTTAAAAATCTTAAAAACGTTCAATACTTTCTTGCATTTAAAAAAACTCTCAAATGGTTTCATAAAGTGCTCAATCATCCGTTAGTTATGATGTTTCTTCAAGCAACGTAGTGGTAGCAATCCTACCTACGAATAGGAACCCCGAAATATGGTGCATTTACTATTTACGTCAAATGACTAACGGTACGAAAAAAGCTTGTTGCAAGTTTTCCAATAAGTTTTCCAAAAAAGATGCCAATACAAACTTGAAAAACCACATTGCACAAAAATATTGTAAGGCGTTAAAAGTTGAGTTGTCTCAAGGATAAGCTTCGATGATAAACGAAGGAAGTGTTTGGGCTTATAATGTTGATGCGGTTCAGGAGCAAATGGCACATTTTGTAATTCAAGAAAGCTTGTCATTCAAAGATTTTGACAACGAACGTTTGACTCGACTCATTCAACTAACTCTCCAACCACGTTACACCAATGTAAGTATGTAACACCTGAAATTTCTAGTCAAAATAAAAAGGAAAAATAAAAGTATCTGGAAGAAAATAAAAAGGAGACAAAGTGGAAGGGGGTGTTGTGTAAAATAGTACAAAAGTGCAAATTTCAGTTTTAAAGGGCCATGGCCGCCCATGCCATGCCCACATTCTGCTCTTTTGTCGATTGAAAGAAGAAAGAAAGAAGAACAGAAGTTCTCTCTCGGTTTCAAGAAGAAGAAGAAGTGGTTTTCGATCTAGGTAAGTAGTTCTTTGTATAATTGACTCGGTTTTGTTGGGTTTTCAACCTTAGAACCGATTATAAGTGTTATACATGTTTTGGTGTTTATTTGGCTTGTTCTAGGTGTTTGAATTCATGTACAAGCAAGTTTGGAGGAGTTTTACTTGTTTGATACATCAGGTGAGTTCTAGACCTCGTAATTTTACATGTTTTAACACTTTGGGGGCTGAAAATGTATAAATGGTTTGAATTTTTTATGAATGTTTACCCGTATGTCTTATGCTTAAATAATGATGATTTGAGGTTGTTATGTGGTGTTCATGCTTAGAAAAGTTCCTATAACTTATAATAATAGAATATGTTTATTGGGACTAAAAATGTGTTAAGAACATACCAAACAGGTTGGTCACTAAAATTTCCTTAGAAAAGTTCTAAGTAGGGTCATGCACCCAAATATGGTTCATGCGCCCAAATTATGCCTTAGGAATTCTAAGTGTAAGTTCATGCGCCTAAATAGTAGTTCATGCGCCTAAGTTCTAAGCTCAGGCGCCTAAGTATACCCCATGCTCCCAAAAGGCTCATGCACCTAAGTGTTGAAATGCCCAAGTGTAGGCCCATGCGCCCGCATAGTTGTAATGCCCTAAACAGACCTCATGCGCCTGCATAGTTCTCATGCGCCTAACACTTAGAATTTTTCCTGAATTTTGGTGAAAACAGAATGATTAGGGTTTGACACTAGTTTGACTTTAGGGTTTTAATTGTTATTATTATGCATAATTATAAGCTATTCTTATGTTCATAATAATTATTATTGAGTGACTTTATGTGGTGTGTTTATGAACATATACGTAAAGTATTATCATTAATAAAAGTGAAAGATTAATTATAAAGAAAAGTGGAACGTAAATGAAAGAATGCAAGTCTTGCAAGCAAATGTATAGGAGGTGCACGACCATGTTGTCGTTAACTGTATGCGGCTTGGCTAACCCGAAGGATGCATACAGGGTCAGTCATTGAGACTGACAGGGATCCTTGTAGCATACCCTAGGTGACTGGATCAGCTTAGTGCACAATGTTCGTGGTCTATTTATAGACCACAAGCCCAGAATCAGCTTCGTGCACAATGTTCGGGGTATTGCACATTGGTCCATAAGAAAGTGAAAGATAATGATAAAAGTACGAAATGATTAAATGCGTACAGTAATGAAAGAAAGAAAGTATTACCTTGATGTACGTATTATGTGTGCTCATGTACGAAAGTAAAGAAAGTATTTTATTGAAAAAAGTATTTTGATATATAAATTATAAAAGGTATTTTAAATTTTAAAACTAGAACTCACTCAGCAACGTTGACTTTATGCATTTTCAGTTGACAGGTAATCATTGTTGAGGATGGCACAGGGTGAAGCTACTCGGCGGGGCAAGACTGACATCCATTCACCACTTATGATATTGTTGTTTTGTAATGCAATTAAACAATTCTTTTATAACTCAAAACCTATTGTATTGCTTAACAAAAGTATTTATTAATAGTAATGAATGGTTTTGTTAATGACTCCCGCTGAAATGCTTTTATGTATTATATTACGTATATTTAGTGCTATAAATGACCAACTGTGAGGTCTTCGGGAACGGGGCCTACAAGTTGGTATCAGAGTCACAGTTTAAGAGAATTGGGTAAATATTTTGAAAAACCTAAACTTAAACTTAAAATGGGACGAATAGAGGGATGTCAGCCCTAGTAGCTACGTGCTATCAGGTATTTCTTTTCTTAAAGTTAACCAGTATTATGTGCGGTGTGCTAGTTGACTTACGTGTTCTTAGTAGATTTATATACTGATTTAGTCGGAGAGGAAATGCTTGAGGTGTGAAGAGTAAAATAAGTGGCTAATCACAACTGGCCACTGTCATTAGGGACTTAATATACTTAACATAAACTGAGTTATTACCCTGAATGACTGTGTTAGTATTTGAATTTATAGCATTAGAGGATGGTTGGACGTAAATCTTCGAAAGCTTCTAGGGGCAGAAGCGTGGTGGATGTGGTGTTGGGCCACATGTTACAAGGAGTGGTGCTAAGGCTACCGAGACAGCTCACGAGAATCCTAAGGTTCATGGTCGGAGTGAGGAGAGAGTGAGGAGAATAAGAATGCTAGTTTGAATGCCTCGGCTAGGGAGGCGATTGGTGAGGTGCACCAGGTCATGCAGACAGTCTTACCATCTGTAGTGACGGAAGTTATTAGGGCGGTGAGGAATGAAGAGAGAAAGGAGAAGGAGGATAAGAAAGGATCAATGGGTAAGGAGAGAAATAAGGAGGAGGAACAACCTGGGCCTGATACAGTGTTGTCCAGTGATGAGGAGGATGCTTCTGTGGGGGTGACAGCTAAGGACTGTAGTTATGGAGCATTCCAACGGTGTAGGCCCCCGACCTTCAATGGCAACGGTAATGCTGCTGTTGCTCACCGCTGGGTGAGGGAGATGGAAGTGGTGCTGGAGATTAGTGAGTGTCACGAAGACCAGAAGGTGAAGTTTGCTACCCACTCTTTTGGCGACTCAACATTGTGTTGGTAGGACAACATTGCCTAAGCTGAGGGTGCCAGGGTCATCAGGAAGATGCGATGGAGAGAGTTCAAAAAGTTGGTGATTGAGGAGTTCTGTGCTTACAGGGAATTGGACAAGATCAAGAGGGAGTTCCTGTAGCGGAAGCGGGAATTATGATGCACCAGTAGTATACCACTAAATTCAATGAGATGGCAAGGCTGGTACCTGATCAGGTGACCCCGATGTCAAGGAAGATTAAGAGGTATGTCCAGGGGTTGCCAACTGATATACGTAGGTATTTGATTGCCGCCCGACCAAGTACCTTTCGATCAGGGTAGACCTAGCGGGTAGGTTGTATGATGAGCGAGAAGCAAAGGCTGTGGTAGAGGTGAAGAAGACAAATGGTGGTGATAAGAACTGAAATGGGAAGAGGTTTGGACGTGGTGGTTTCGTTCCAAACAACAAAAATATGAAGATGGATCGTCAAGCTCAGAGCTGAGGAAGTGCGGTAAATGTGGATGTTGGGTCTGAAGGATAGTCTAATATTATCAACACAGTCAAAGTCAACAAAGTCAACGTCAATGGTCAAAGTCAACGCACAGTCAAGTCGACGCGTTCGGGACGAAGATTAGAGACAAGACGTTGAAAATATATTTGTCTAGGATGTTTATTGTTAATAAATATATTTGTGTCGACAAAATATATTTAATCTTATTTTTAGACATTTTGGATTTTTAATGTAATTTTTAAATGTCATAGTTAAGGTCCTAAGTGTCATTAGTAAATTGTCATTTACTATAAATAGTAAAGTATGGCAATTAGGGTTTTAAGCTTGGAGGAGCTAGTGATTAGGGTTTCCACTTTCAAATTATTTGTAATCACATTTTTGGATTAAACAAGGGTTTTATTTATTGTTCTTGTGTTCATCCAAGTTCTTCATATTTTATGTGTTTGATCCAAATATTCATTGTTGTTTGATTGATTCAAGTGCTCCTGGACTAACAATTTGGTATCAGAGCCAACTTGAATCAATCTCTATTGCTGATTTGAAAATTTTATTACTGATTTTTTTGAAGATTTATCAGATTCGTAGAGAGAGAAAGTTAGGGTTTCTAGAGAGAGAAAGTAATCTGAAAATTAAAAGTTTCAAATCTTCATCAAAATCATCAGAGCTACAAGGTTTTACAAGGAATTTGAAGATTTACAAGTTAGAAATCATATCTTTCTAAATCTATACAAGATTCAACAAAAATTTTTCAGATCCGGAGTTTTTCTCTCACACACACTAGTGTGTGTTCTTGGTGTTCTTGAGGATCTTCAAATCTTCAAATCATCAAGCTGCGAATCTAGCACCATTCTAAACGAAAGTTCATATTTTCTGCGAAAATACCAGCGAAATTGCTGCCAAAAATTTGCGAATTTGAAGATTATTTCTGCGAAATTATACAAGAAAATTAATCTGTGAATTTATAAAATCAAACTGCGAATTTAACCTAAAAAAATTGTTGCGAAAATTACAAGTTAACCTGCGAATTACAACAAACACGATTCACAATCTACAGCATCACAACAACCTACACAACAACCATAAACTGTTACCACCGAGACCACCTCCTCCTGCAACCACAACCAGCCCTCCCTACCACCACTCCACTGGAAACCCCAAACCGCCACCCACAGACAAACCCGCTGCCACACCATCACCCATAGCCCCCCTTCGACTCCCTTCCACCATCGCCATCACGCACAACTCTCCCCTTCGACCCTCTTCCATCATCGTAAACCATCCCTACCGCGACCTTCCACGACCAGCTCCACCGCGCAACCACCATCACATAGCCATCACCCCCACCGTGAACTCGCAGCCAGAGGTCCCCTCGAGCAGCGACCCTCAACACCGCGACCCTTGCCACTGTAACCCTAACCTCTGCTGCCCCATCTCCCCTACACCATCAATCTCACCCATAGCGAACCAGCACCACCGCCGCCTCACAACCGTCGCCCCCCTTCGCACAACCACCACCAACGACCGCGACCCTAACATCACCACAGTACCACCATCCCACCTTCACACTTTGTCGGCCATCGGAAGTTTTCGAGGAGAAGAGAACCGAGAGAGAGGCAGAGAGTTCGAGAGAGAGAGTTTAATTTTGAAAGTGTTTTGTGTTGTGTTTGTGTGAGTGTTGTGTTTTGTGTTAGGGTTTAGAAGTTTTATGTATGTGTGAGTTTGAAGTAAGAGAGAATTTTGAGTGTGGAAAAGAAGAAGAAAGGGAGTTGTGTGTGTTTAAGAGTGTGTTTGAAGTCAGAGAGAGTTTTGATGTGGGTGAAAGAAAAAGTTGTGGTTATTTGGAAATGTTAGTGTGTGTTAAAAGACATAGAGAGAGAGCAGTCAATTTAACTTTGGGGGAAGAGATTTGAAGGAAGAGTAGGTTTAAACAAGGAGTTTAAAATAAAAATAAAAAAAATTAAAAATCACAGAAAATGACAAAGTGGGATTAATTGATTTCATCCCGATAAAGAAATTTTCAACGTTTTTAAAAAGATTATAAAAAAAACAAGCTGACCTGGCAGCTGACCCCAGTTGCTAAGATTTTCTAGCGGGACATTTAAAAAAATCCCGGGGGGAGAATATTCTAAATTTTTTGGGAAAAAATTTTTGGGTCATTTAAATTGTTCAAAAATGTCATTTTCAGAAGACTTTAAATCAGATAATCTCACACGGCTCAAAGCCGGTTTGACTGTTTTGCAGATGCAAAGAATGAAACAACACTACTCATCAACTTTGATCAGAGTGCTGAAATCAAGGAATCAGAAGAAGAAATCAATCACGCTTTGGTTGCTGAAGTGGTTGAAAGTGATGATGACTTCATTAAAAACTTTGATCCATTCAAAGAATCTGGTGTGAAGCTCATCGAGAAGCTACGCTGATAATGTTTGGTCAAGCCCGTGTGAAGTTCAACAGGTCAAGGATTGTGAGATTGTGAGAAGCTGGTTGGAAAAACTGTTGTTCAAGAAGGGTTAGTATGTGAAGTTGTGGTTCAGAAGAAACAGTTGGGCAGGGTGCCTAGGGATGTTGTTAAGAAACAGGTTGTCGCTGAGGAAGCTATGTATGCTGCTGAGGGTACAAGAGCTGAGGGTTATGAAGTGAGAAGACAAAAATGAAGATGGAAGTAGTGATTGAGGAAGCCAAGAAAGCAGGTGGAGGAGTACAAAAGGAACACTCCTTATTGCCAATGTGATCGTGCTCTCGCGGCAGAAAAACTGGTAATGGGTCTTCCTTATGATATTGTTGAAGACATGTGTTCCTCCGCATGCAAAATCCGTTTAGTTGGAATATACAAGGTAATAGGTTGTTAATAGAAAATGAAATGAATTGAAACGAAATAACAAAGAGCTTAAATGAATGAATCAAAATATTTCATGAAATTGAGAGAAGCTTTGAAAGAAAACGAACATTGAAGAGAAACTCTTTGGAAAAGAACTGTGAAGTCAATTACTTGACTAAACAAGTAACATTTACTGAGTTTGAAACAAGAAAACTTAAAAATAAGTTGGAAAAAATGGACTCTTTCGGGTATGAAACAGGAGAAATTATGCAAAAGACAAAGGGGGCTAAAATCAAGACCGGTTTGGGTCATGAAGATAAGCATATGTTTATCCTCCACCTAGTACTTTCTGTTATTCTCCTACACCCACTCCTCATCCTACAAATGAGTTGATTCAAGAGATATTCAGAAGGATACTAATAGTTTGCATGCAGGATTAGAAGGGGTTAACCTTAAAGAGGTGCGAGATGATTATGATTCTCCTATTGGTATGGGATACTGTAAACCGGATGCTGACAGTCAAGCTAATGATTGTTCAGTTCCTGTTGTTTGCAAACCTGTAACAATTGTTTTCTTTCTAACTTCTTTGATAAGTTTAAAGCAGGTGAAATTCCTACTTATGAGCCTGTTAGGAGTGTGAAAGAAGAGATTGTTCAGGAATCACCTAATCATCAAGCTACAACAACAGCAACACATTCAAATCCTATTAATCAAGATCCACTGGAAGTAGAGGTGCCTATTGAAGACTGGAAAAGTTCAGATGACGAATCAAAGACAAAGGAAAGTCCTGGAGATTCAGAGATCAATATGTTATCTGAAGCTTTCAAATCTTAAAAGCTTCTAAAACCTGAATCACGACCAATACGGATTTCATCTCCAATCGCAAAAAACAAACCATCCATCATCAAAAACTCAGCAGAAGCACTTCCATCTTCATCTACTATCATCAAGCTTGTCACAAATCCACCTCAAAGTGTGCCAAGTCCCTAGTCATACAAAAGGGTTCTCGGGAGAATGCTCAGATTTCATCTCCTCAAGTATCACACTTCAAATCACAACCCAGTTTGAAATCCACATCGAAAAAGCCTCAAAAGGTTCACTTTCCTGATATCCAAAAGAAGAAGTTTCAAGATTGTCAACAAGCTGCAACAACCTCAAAGGAGGCTCCATCCTCTCTTACTATCCACGGGACTACAAAGAACCAAAAGCCTTTCAAGGCTTGTTTTAGATGTGGAAAAGAAGGTCACGTGCTAAAGAAGTGTCCTCAGGTTCAAAGGAATGCTCCAGACGATAAAGGCAACACGGGTTGCTTCTCTGGACGAGAGGTAAACACAAACACATCTTTGAATGGTTGGATGAAAAACCCTCCCTCCAAACCTTTTCATGTGAAGCCGGTTTCATATGATACAAAGATGAAAATGACCAAAGCTTCAACACCAAATTCTTTTCCTTTAGTCTTAAACAGAAAATTATTTCCAAATTTAATTCATTCAAATCCAAGTTAATTGAACCGAAACAAATTTGGCAAATTAAAAAGAAGGATACAGCAATCTCCGATTGTTTAAACGGGTGTGTGCAGAAGTTGTGTTACTTATCTTGATGAAAAAGAACTTCCAGGACTACGATGGCCTGGGTTCCTCTTTCTAACTAAATGTTTATGAGTGCAGGAACAATTCAGGAGGACTGTTAGTAATCCGGTTTATGACAGAGATTGTTCCTAATTCAAATTTGAGGCGGAACAAACAGGTTAAGGTCATGGTATTATACCACAATCTGGATTTTTATCTGCATTCTCACAGTTCTTACTTCACAGTCACTGCATATTCTTGATAATTCATTCTTCTCTTGATAATCAGTGTAGTTTGGAAGACCTTCTTTTGTAAAATTTCTATTTTTGTACAGTTTAAAAATATAAAAAAACATAAAAAATATTAACAAAAATTAAAAAAAATTATAATAGGTTTGCTAAAATAAAATTTAGGGGGAGAGTACATCAAAATTAAATAAAATGAAAAGAAATGAAAAGAGAACTGGGAACTTGATTCGAGATGACTGAGAAATGATTGTATATCATCTTGAAATACTTGTCCTTGCATGACTTGCGTTTTTAAAATGAGAAATGATAGTAACTGATGTTGTTATCTGATTCGCATCTTAACTTTAATTGTAAATAATAGAAAAACAAACAGATTCTTTAATGATATGCTTGGTAGACTCAGCCTGAAGAATAAAGTAGACAGCAACATAATGATTTCAATTAAAAATATGCTTAAGGATGTCTGGATTACGCAATCATTTTGGCCTGCACGAAAACTGAGTCCCGACAAAAATTGGATTGAGAATTGATCTTTCACCACACATGATGCAAATCATATAAGCTATATCTCTATCTCTTTGACATGTTGGTGTATTTATGTGTCTTGTGTTTATGCTAATTCTCCATGCTGTACGGAAGTACTGACCTGGAGTGATGATCTCCTTTGCTGTACGATAGTACTGACCTGGAGCTCTCATCGGCACATGATTAAATGGTCATCTCCTTTGTTATATGTGATATAGACCTGGAGCTCTCATCATTTAATCTAAGTTGTGTCAAATCATCTAAATGATGAATTCATCCAAGAATACAATATTTGTTGATAATCACTTACACATCATGCACAAGCTTGTTCTATAAAGATCATAACAAAATCAAGGAATCCTGAGGTTGGGTGAGGGTTTTTGCCATGATTATGGTATGGTCCTAGCATTCTAAAGTGCTTAATCAAACCTTAACGAATCATCTGATGCTTGTTGAAAAAGATAGGGCAGGGTTTAAGTGGACAAATATCGCAATCGTTTATTGTCTGTTTGAGAGAATTCAAAATCATTCAAAGACTGTGATTGGATTTAGTTATCAGTATGATGCTCATTGCTTGTCGATGATTATTTCATCTTTATGCTAAAGTATATTTTGAGGATGTGATCTCATAATCGATTCAGTTCTCGGTTATAAAAAATTATAGATATATAAAATTAAAAAAAAATAATTAAAAAAATATATATATATATATATAATAATAAATATAATAAATTATAATTTTATCATTTTCATGCATTCACGGGAAATTGCACACACAAACGAACACGGGTTCGCTTGTTTTCATAAACAGATAACACGGGTTTATTGTTTTGTTGAAATGATCTAATTAGAAATGTCGAGAATGTGTTTGTGATTGTCTTGCAGATTTTGCTACAAGTGATGGCCGATCATCACATGAGCCATGAACCAGACCAGGGATCTGTTCCTTAAATTTATAGAAGATACCGAGCTAGGAACCCTCCTCCTACACTTCTGAACCACTCAGAGATTCAAGAAACGGTTTCCATTATAATCAAGAGGATGCACACGACAAGGGGGAACATAGAAAAAGGGGGGAACTTTGAGATAAAGATCTTCAGCAATAAAATTTGGGAAGCATCAGTCTAGGGGGAATATTGTTGGACCTCAACATTAAGACTGAAGCTTACCAAATGAGATCAAGTTCAGTTGACTTATCGTCACTGATCACGATGAAAGACGTTGATAATAGTAGACTAAGGGGGAATATTGTTGGGTCTGAAGGATAGTCTAATATTATCAACACAGTCAAAGTCAACAAAGTCAACGTCAACGGTCAAAGTCAACGCACTGTCAACTTGACGCGTTCGAGACGAAGATTAGAGACAAGACGTTGAAAATATATTTGTCTAGGATGTTTATTGTTAATAAAATATTTTGTGATGACAAAATATATTTAATCTTGTTTTTAGACATTTTGGGTTTTAATTGTAATTTTTAAATGTCATAGTTTAAAGTCCTAAGTGTCATTAGTAAATTGTCATTTACTATAAATAGTAAAGTATGGCAATTAGAGTTTTAAGCTTGTGGAGCTAGTGATTAGGGTTTCCACTTTCAAATATTTGTAATCACATTTTGGATTAAACAAGGGTTTTATTTATTGTTCTTGGTGTTCATCCAAGTTCTTCATATTTTATGTGTTGATCCAAATATTCATTGTTGTTTGATTGATTCAAGTGCTCCTGGACTAACAGTGGAAGGGAGCATACCCGTGAGGGTAGGTTGGGATTGAATATATGCTTTAAGTGTGGCAAGCCTAGCCACAATGTTAGAGACTGTAGGGTGCCAAGGTGTTATAGTTATGGCGAGGAAGGCCACGTGAGTAAGGACTTCAAGAAGCCAAGGGCGGAAAGCTCTGGGGCGAAGAAGAAGGCTGAAGAGGGAGGACAGAGGGTGAGTGCTAGAGTCTTCATGATGACCAGGGAGGAGGCTAGAGTGGACCCCGATGTCGTGTCAGGTATGTTTCTAGTAAACC
This sequence comes from Flaveria linearis, assembly GCA_024085815.1. NCBI lineage: Eukaryota > Viridiplantae > Streptophyta > Magnoliopsida > Asterales > Asteraceae > Flaveria > Flaveria linearis. Next base: position 43,055,305 of record CM044015.1, on the reverse strand, counting down.
AACTTGTGCCTCTGTATTATTTGATTTTGGTGCTAGTAGTAATTTTATTTTACTACTTTCTGTGATAAGTTGTAGTAGTAGTAGAAGTATCAGTGAGTCATTTGATGTAACGGTTATTGGTAAGTCTACTAGAATTACTAATATGATAGAGGACTGTGCCATAGAACTGGAAGGCTATAGGTTTTCTGCCAATTTACATGTGCTACCCCTAGGTGGACTCGATGTAGTACTAGGGATGGATTGGTTAGCAACCTAGAGGCGAACATCGTGTGTCGCAAGAATGTGTTTCATTTAATTACGCCTGATGGGAGTTCGGTGATGGTTTAAGGTGATCACGTCACTCGGTTTCAAAGGTGATTTCAATGGCGGTGGCGGGGAAGTACATGAGACGTGGATGTAGAGCCTACCTAGCCTACGTAAAGGATGTGGACGCGTCAATACCACAGTTGTCCGATGTACCAGTGGAATGTGACTTCCCAGACGTGTTTCCAAAGGATTTACTGGGAATGACTGTTGCCAAAGCACCATATCGATTAGCTCCGACTGAAATGATAGAACTCATGGATCAACTGCAGAAGTTGATAGTAAAGGGTTCATTCGACCGAGCATCTCACCTTGGGGTGCTCTGGTATTGATTTTGAAGAAGAAGGACGGTAGTATGCGGATGTGCATCAACTACCAATAGCTGAATAAGCTAACAGTGAAGAATCGGTATCCACTATCGAGGATTGATGACTTGTTTGATTAGCTGCAAGGTGCCACTTGGTTTCGAGGATTGATCTTTGATCTGGTTACAATCAGTTGAAGGTAAAGGAGCAAGATATCCCTAAGACAGCCTTTCATACATATTATGGACACTACGAGTTTCTCGTTATGTCTTTTGGTCTAACTAAGCGCCAGCTGCTTTTATGGATTTGATGAACTGAGTGTGTCAGTCAATGTTAGATAAATCAGTGATTGTATTTATTGATGATATCCTGATTTATTCGAGAAGTGAGGAAGAACATGCCGGCCACATACGCGAGGTGTTGGAGACACTTAAAAGAGAGAAGTTGTATGCAAAATTCTCTAAGTGTGCTTTTTGGTTGCGCGAGGTTTAATTCTTAGGTCACGTGGTGAATGCTGAAGGAATTATGGTAGACCCAGCAAAGGTTGAGGCGGGTGATGCAGTGGAAGTCTCCAAAGACGTCATCCGAGATCCGTAGTTCTTGGGTTTGGCGGGTTATTAGAGGAGGTTCATCCAGGACTTTTATAAGATATCCTCACCTTTGACCAAATTGACTCGCAAGGATGTGAAATTTGTATGAGGACGAGAACAGAAGTGTGCTTTTGAGGAGTTAAAGACGAGATTGACTCAAGCTCTTGTTTTGACATTACCCGAAGGGAGTGAAAGACTTAGTAGTGTATTTGGATGCTTCTTATTCGGGACTAGGTTGCGTGCTAATGAAACATGGAAGGGTAATAGCCTATGCATCCTGACAACTCAAAACCCACGAATTCAACTACCCTACCCATAATTTAGAGTTAACAGTTGTGGTCTTTGCGCTGAAGATTTGGAGGCACTACTTATACGGGACGAAGTGCACAATCTTCACAGATCATAAGAGCTTAAAGTATTTCTTTAAGCAAAAGGATCTTAACATGATGCAGAGGAGGTGGTTAGAGCTCATCAAAGATTATGACTATGAGATCCATATCCATCCGGGCAATGCCAATGTTATGGCCGATGCCCTTAGCCGAAAGGAGAGACCTGAGCAGATTGGAATGAAGGCTTATCAGCTGGTTATGCTCGCTGATATGATGATACAGGTTAAGGGATTTCAAGAAGAGACATTGAAAGAAGATCGCCTTACCTCTGAAAAAATGAGAGGGCTAGTCGCAAGTTGGGTGAGAACACTCACGGTGTTAGAACCTAAAACGGGCGAATGTGGATACCTCATTACGGAGACCTATGGGGATAGATTATGGATGAGGCTCATAAAACTCGATACTCCATTCATCCTGGTGCTACCAAGATGTATCAAGACATGAAGAAAGACTACTGGTTGCCAGGTATGAAATGTGACGTGGTGGAGTACGTGAGTAAGTGCCTTACTTGCTTGCAAGTAAAGGGGAACATCAGAAACCATACGGGAAGATCCAATTGTTGGATATACCGAGTGGAAGTGGGAGCACATCACCATAGACTTTATTACTAAGTTACCTGCACGCGCGAGGGGGGTACGATACCATATGGGTGATAGATGATTGTCTAACAAATAGTGCTCACTTCCTACCGATCCACAATACGTATTCATCTGAGAGACTGACGGATCTGTTCATCAAGTAGATTGTAGCTCGTCATGGTATGCCGGTATCTATCCTGCCGGATTGTGACACCCGATTTACGTCCAGGTTTTGGAAGAGATTTCATGATGTGATGGGTACGAGACTACACATCAGCACGGCTTATCATCCTCAAACAGACGACCAGTCTGAGAGGACGATCCAGACACTCGAGGATATGCTTCGAGCAGGCGTGATTGATTTTAGTGGAAGTTGGGACGATCACTTACCGTTAGTACAATTCTCGTATAATAATAGTTATCATGCCATCATTGGCATGCCAGCTTACGAGATGCTATACGGTAGAAGGTGTAGAAACCCGTATGTTGGGGTGATATTGGGCAGAAAGAATTGGGAAGCCTTGAGGTGATCGAGGCTACCACTGAGAAGTTAGAAAGAATCAAATCCTTCATGAAGGCGGCGAAGGATAGACAAAAGTCGTACGTCGACAAGAGGCGTAGGCCGATCGAATTCAAGGTGGGCGATCGAGTTATGTTGAAGGTCTCGCCATGGAAGGGGATCATCCGATTCAGGAAGCGAGGTAAACTAAGACCAAGGTACATAGGACTTTTCTGAATCATCGCACGAGTAGGAGAGGTTGCCTATCGATTAGAACTGCCTGACGAGTTAAGTGGAATGCATCCGATATTCCATGTATCTCATATAAGTGGATGAACGACTCAATTATGTAGAGTAACCAGTGGCAATCATTGATCGGAAAGGAGAGAGAGATTGAGAATAAAGTGGTTCCATTGGTACGAGTACAGTGGAAACACAGAAAAGGTTCGGAGTCTATGTGGGAGACTGAAGAAGAGATGAGACAACATTACCCATAGCTATTTGAAGAATAACAGGTTTCGGGGATGAAACCTCTTTAAGGGGGTTAGACTTGTAAACTCGAAATTTCTAGTCAAAATAAAAAGGAAAAATAAAAGTATCTGGAAGGAAACAAAAAGGAGACAAATTGGAAGGGGGTGTTGTGTAAAATAGTACAAAAGTGCAAATTTCAGTTTTAAAGGGGCATGGCCGCCCATGCCATGCCCACATTCTGCTCTTTTATCGACTGAAAGAAGAAAGAAAGAAGAACAGAAGTTCTCTCTCGGTTTCAAGAAGAAGAAATGGTTTTCGATCTAGGTAAGTGGTTCTTTGTATAATTAACTCGGTTTTGTTGGGTTTTCAACCTTAGAGCCGGTTTATAAGTGTAATACATGTTTTGGTGTTTATTTGGCTTGTTCAAGATGTTTGAATTCATGTACAAGCAAGTTTGGAGGAGTTTTACTGTTTGATACATCAGGTGAGTTCTAGACCCGTAATTTTACATGTTTTAACACCAATGAAACATGAGGGCTGAAAATGTAAATGGTTTTAAAATTTTTATGAATGTTTACCTGTATGTCTTATGCTTAAATGATGATGATTTGAGGTTGTTATGTGGTTCATGCTTAGAAAAGTTGCCATAAGCTTAGAATAATAGAATATGTTGATTGGGACTGAAAATGTGTTAAGAACATACCAAACAGGTTGGTCATGCGCCTAAATAAGGTCGATGCACCTAAAATTGCCTTAGAAAAGTTCTAAATAGGGTCATGCGCCCAAATAGGGTCATACGCCCAAATAGGGTCATACGCCCAAACAGTACCCCATGCACTCAAATTATGCCTTAGGAATTCTAAGTGTAAGTTCATGCGCCTGAACAGAAGTTCATGCACCTAAGTTCTAAGCTCAGGCGCCTAAGTATACCCCATGCGCCCAAATAGTGCCCATGCGCCCAAAAGGCTCATGCGCCTAAGTGTTGAAATGCCTAAGTGTAGGCCCATGCGCCCGCATAATTGTAATGCACCTAAACAGACCTCATGCGCCTGCATAGTTCTCATGCGCCTAACACTTAGAATTTTTTCTAAAATTTTGGTGAAAACAGAATGATTAGATTTTGACCCTAGTTTGACTTTATGTTAGACCAAAAGAACCAATGAGCCAAGATCAGGAAAACCTCTAAGTCCCACATGACATCACAACAACTGCTGAAGACTCCCATCAGCTATTGTGTTCTCTTGCTTGAATGTCAGACTCGAGAGCATCTTAGCTCCAACCATCAGCTGTTCTGACAAAGTCTGAAGAACAAAGTATGAAGATCAAAGAACTGAAGAATAACAGCTGAAGAAGACTCCAAAGTACTGAAGACCAAGTACTGAAGTCTGAAGTACTGATCTTACAAGTACTGAAGACTTCAAGTACTGAAGACAAGTACTGAAGAATCAAAAGCTGAAGAACTGAAGAACTGAAGACCTTCTACTGAAGCACAAAGTCTGAAGACAAAGACTGAAGACAACAACTGATGATATCTACTGAAGTCATCAGTTGTTACATCATCTGAAGCCAAGTCTGAAGACCAAGTACTGAAGACTCAGAGTTTGTCACAACAGCTGAAAAAGTCTTCTTCAGTTATTGTGATGGTTTTTCTTTTCAGTAGTTTATTTTGTTTCAGTAGTTGTACAACAACTGAAGAGCATGTTCTTCAGTTGTTATAGTATCAGTAGTTATAAATGACTGAAGAGTTTGTTCTTCAGTCGTTGTAGGATTTCAGTAGTTTTACTTTTGTCAGTACTTAGGAAACTTTTGTAAGAAGATGTCAGCTGTTGACATCTTCAGTAGTTTTATGTTTTGTCAGTTGTAATTTTAATATTTAGTTGATGTCAGAAAGGACATCAACCCATCCTTTTGCCGCCTATAAAAGGATGGGGAACCATACTGTTTTAATTGCTGAAACGTGCTAAGCAATTGAGCATTTATTATTTCGCAGAGCTCTTTTCTCTCTCTATGCTTGTGCTTTTACATGCAATATATTTTATGTTCTTGCATTAATTGCTAATTAATGTGCTAAATCCGCTGCAAACATAATCTGATTGATCAAACGAGAGGCTGAGATCCTGTCAAATGGTATCAGAGCAGGTTAATCATTGATCGATTTCACTATTGATCATTTGAAACTGCTCTTTTGATCTCTCTGTTTGATCAAATTAGCAATTTGCAAGAATTAGCCATAGAGAGTGAGTTTCTGCTGTTTCTGGCCAAAATCTTGAGGTCTTTTGGTGGTTTCGAGTTACGTTTGTCGTGTTTAAACTTGTTTTTGACTAAAACCTGAGATGACAACACCAACTAATGATCCTCACAATACTGGTTCCGCAACCAAGCCTCCGATGCTGGTTAGGAACGAGTATAACATATGGCAAAGACGTATGCTACACCACTTGGCTGTCAACAGTGCTGGTTGTTGGAAGTCAGTGGTGCATGGGCCATACAAGCCGATGGTGAGCGTCCCGGAATCTAATGAACAGGTTTCGAAGAAACCTGAACAATATTCGGACGAAGATCTAAAGCTGTTCGAAATTGATGCTAGAGCCCATGGAATTCTAGCCATGGCTATTCCTAATGAGATATATTCAGGGCTCTTGCATCATGAGTCTGCTCATGACCTATGGGTTGCTCTAAAGGAACAATTTGGAGGAACTGATTTGGTCTTAGCAAACAATAGGGAAATCCTCGCCCAACAATATGAGACATTCTCATATAGAAAGGGTGAGACTCTGACCCAGCAGTTTGAGCGGTTCTCTTGTTTGATTTCTGAACTGAAGATGGTCAAACAAGAGTACTCCAAAAGCCAGATGAACAACAGGTTCCTCAGGTCATTGCCTGAGATATGGGACACATATACCATTGTCCTACGCTCCAGTGCTGACCTGGACACTCTATCTCTCACCCAACTTCATGGGAAATTGCTCACTTTTGAGAGAGAGGTAGAGCAAAAGAGGAAGTTGTCATCTTCTGGCAAACTTGCTGATGACTTTGTCCAAGGTAATGCTGCCTTGATAAGTCATGAGTCAGAATATGCTTCATCAGAAAGTTCTTATGATGAGCATATTGATTTCTCTACCAACTCAGAACAAGCTTTTGTTGGTGTTAGTAGTTCAGGAGGTGGTGGTGACAACTTGTGTTTTCTGATGGAGGACTTGAAGGGCATTCCAGATGATGATCTGGAAGAGATGGATATTTTGAACCAAATGGCAATGATAAATATCCGCTCTCAAAAGTTCTACAAGAGAACTGGTAGGAAATTCCCAGGACTCTCTGGCAAAACCAAAGTTGGTTTTGACAAGAGCAAGTTGAGGTGTCACAAGTGCCAAAGGCTTAGACACTTTGCAAGAGAGTGTAGATCATCTGGATCTAACTCATCTGCACCCTTTGTGACTTTTCCCAGCAATAGCTCACAGCACAAAGGGCAACCTTCCTCCAGTTCTAGCTATCCATCTCAGGCACAGGCACCACCTGCTTATTTTGTGCCACAGGGTCATATGCCATATCCTTACCCCTGTTACTACATGCCTCAGCCTAGTCAAACTCAAGCACCCCCGGCTCAACCACCTCATGCTCTTCCAGAGCCTCATCTTCCCAATCTCATCACCACACACAACCTCAACAACAAAGCTTTTTCACCCCAACTGTTGTTGACTGGAGTAGTCTACCAGAAGAGCTATCTGGTCAGGATCAACTACTTCAAGGTGCTGGTCAACATGGTGGTGACCAACCTTTTGGAAATCTTGCTCTGATGGCCCTTGATTCTGCTGAAGGGTCATCATCCAATGCCTCATCTCAGGTATCCACTGAGGCAAAAGCCAAGCTTTGTTCAGAATCATGCATAGCAGCATTTGCTTCTATTAGAGAAGCAAATGTAGCTTTAATAGATAAAAATCTTGAGCTTGAGCAAACAATTTCCAAAAGAAAAGCTTATTTTGAGGTTGTTCTAAAAGATAAAAATGATGAGATTTACAAGCTTAAATGCCAAATCAAAGATGATAAAGCTAGGGAAGATGTACTTCTAAAGAAGTACAAAGACCTCAAGGAAACTCTTGCAACCACCCAAGTTGAGTGTGATCGATGGGTGCAATCATGCAAGGGTTTTGAAATGCTTCTTAGCAAGCAATCAGCTTCCAATGTGAAGTTTGGCATTGGTTATAATCACACTGCTCCTCCCACAGATTTCACTTCAAGAGCAGAAGTTGAATCTGATGGGGAGAGTAATAACCAATCCTTCTCATCATGTGACTTACTATCCTCTGAATTAGCATCATCAGAGATAGATGTCAGCATTTACTCCTGCCAAAACCAATCAGCTGATGCTACAACAGCTGATGGTTCAAATGCTGACTGTCACATGACCAAAAGGCTGATCAACTCAGGTGTTGTCACTAGAAGTACTGAAGGTACTGGAGAGCAAGTGACAACATCTGAAGTTCAAACCTCAAATACTGTTAGCACTAAAGAGAAGAAAACTAACAGTAGAAAAGGTTTGAAGACAGCTAGAGAGGATACCAGGAAAGCAGGCACTAGGAAGAAAACTGCTAGCACTGATGACAAACAGCTGAAGAACAAGTCTTCAGCAGTTAAATCCTCTTCAGCTGATGATCAGCATAAGATGAAGAAAAAGCCATGTGAGATATGTGGCTTGTTCAATCATCTTACTGATGATTGCTGGTACAAAAGGGGTTCCAAACTCAAACAGAAGGAGAAAATTAATGAGAGCATCAATAAAATGAAGAATGAGTTTGAAACCAAGTTTGTACTAGCAACATCCAAGCCTGAAATCCCTAAGCCCAAAGCCAAATCTAAAAAGAAGGTAGGGACTACTCAGGCAACAGCTGAGGTTGCTCAGAAAAAGATGGTACAACATAGGAACTCATCATCAGCAAACTCCAATGTGTCTGAAGAGCTGAAGGCCTTATCACAGAATCAGACACAATTGGTGATGATGGTTCAGCAGCTAGTGGGAAGAGTCAACCACTTAGATGCCCTGTGTTGAAACCACAGAAAAGGAAGTCCAAGCCAAAGGGTTCCTCTTCTGTACCATCTTCTTCACCTCAAGCTGTCACACACAACACACCTGTTAGTGCTGCACCTGTAGCTGAGAACAGACCCAAAACCAAGAAGGTTTGGGTCTCCAAGACAAACTAACACATGGTTGTGTTTGCAGGGTTCTTCAACATGCCATAGAAGCATCTGGTATGTAGACAGTGGAGGATCCATGCACATGACAGGAAGCAGCTCCCTTCTTAATGACTACTCTCAAGGAAAGAAGGGATTTGTTTCCTTTGGCAATGATGCAAAGGGTTACATCATTGGTAAAGGCTTTGTTTCTAATGGGGAAGTAAGGTTTGATGATGTTAACCATGTGGAGAATCTCAAGTACAACCTCTTGAGTGTCAGTCAAATGTGTGACAAAGGCCATGTTGCCCTTTTCACAAGCCAGAACTGTCGGATTCTGTCATCCAAAGTTCTGAGTTTGATTGACAAGGCATTGGATGAACACACTCTCCTGAAGGCCAACAGGACAGGAAGAGTGTATGCCTTAGATCTTTCCAAAAAGATGGATCTAAAAGGCCATCCTTGCCTATTCTCCAAGGCATCTTCTCAAGAGTCTACACTATGGCATAGAAGGCTGGGTCATGTTAATTTCAAGAACATGAATCAGCTTATAAGCCATGGTTTAGTAAGAGGATTGCCTCAGAAGGAGTTCAAGTGTGAAGATGACTGCACTGCTTACGTGAAAGGAAAACAACACAAAGTTTCATTCCCTTCAATAGAAGAACCTAAGTCCACTGCCTGCTTACAGCTTCTGCACATGGATCTCTTTGGTCCTGTCAGAGTAATGAGCATGGCAAAGAAGAAATACTGCCTGGTAATTGTGGATGATTATTCCAGGTTTGTATGGACTTTCTTCTTGCACTCCAAGGATGAAGCAGCAAAGACAATAATGAACTTTGTGTTACATGTAGAAAAGCAGTATTCCCTACAGGTCAAGTGTGTGAGGAGTGACAATGGAACAGAGTTTAGAAACCACACACTTGATGACTTCTACCTGTCCAAGGGAATTAGAAGGCAGTTTAGCATTCCTAGAACTCCTGAGCAGAATAGAGTGGTGGAGAGAAAGAACAGGACCCTCATTGAAGTAGCAAGGTCAATGTTGGCTGACTCAGGGTTGCCACTGACCTTTTGGGCTGAAGCTGTCAATACAGCTTGCTATGTATAGAATAGAGCTTTAGTGAATAAGAGATTGATGAAGACTCCATATGAAGTTCTTCATCATTTGGCCCCTCTTATTTCATTCTTTAGAGCCTTTAGGTGTCCTTGTTTTATTCTCAACACTAGCAACCCACTCCAGAAAATTGCTAGTAAGGTGGATGCAGGGTATTTTGTTGGTTATTCATCAACTTGCAAGGCATACAGAGTCTTCAACTGTAGAACTAAGGGGGTTGAAGAAACTCTGCATGTTAAGTTCAATGAATCTCCAAAGGACAAGATTCCACAAAACCCTGTGGAGTTGTTTGATCTGGACATACTGCAATATGTTCCTTATCAACCTCCATCTGTTGAGCCTGTCAGCAGATCTCCACCTGGTGGTACTGATGACGATGTAGTCAGTACTCACCTCTTCAGGATCAGTGACAACCTGCCTGAGTCCACTGAACCTGATGCTCCTGTAGCCTCAGCAGCTCCATCCACTACAAATGCTGATGAGATTTCTGCTTGCTCTACTTCGTTTGAGCTGCCATCCTCTACATGGTTTCAGGAATCTCCATCACCATCTGTTGCTGCTGATGGGTCTACAAACACTTGCACAGATATCATAGTCTATCAAGAGCTTAAGAATCACCCCACATCACAGATCATTGGTGATATCCATGCTGGAGTTTCAACTAGGAATCAATTGTCCAACTTCTGCTTCTATGCTCTCTTCATCAGTCAGCAAGAGCCAAAGAACTATCATATAGCTTTAAGAGACAATGGATGGGTGGAAGCTATGTAGCTTGAGCTTCTTCAATTCAAGAAACAACAAGTATGGGAGCTTGTTCCAGTACCTAAAGATAAGTGTGCTATAGGCACCAAGTGGGTATTCAGGAACAAAACAGATGAGAAGGGCCAAATTGTCAAGAACAAGGCCAGACTGGTTGTCCAAGGGTTTGCACAGGAGGAAGGCATCGATTATGATGAGACCTTTGCACCTGTGGCCAGACTGGAAGCAATCAGACTGTTCTTAGCTTATGCTGCCTTTCACAGTCTTAAGGTTTATCAAATGGATGTCAAAAGTGCCTTCCTATATGGAAAAATAAAAGAAGAGGTTTATGTGTGTCAACCACCAGGCTTTGAGGACAATAAACATCCTGATTGGGTGTACAAGCTTGATAAGGCTCTCTATGGGCTGAAGCAAGCACCTAGAGCCTGGTATGAGACACTCTCAACCTTTCTTCTAGATAATAAGTTCACTAGAGGCACCATTGATAAAACCTTATTATCAAGACTGTGGGACAACATAAGCTCCTTGTTCAGATTTATGTTGATGACATCATCTTTGCATCCTCTAATCCAAAGTTGTGTGATGAATTTACAAAGCTTATGAAGCTACGATTTGAAATGAGTGCTATGGGAGAATTACAGTACTTTCTGGGTTTGCAAATCAAACAACAGGATGATGGAATCTTCATCCATCAGTCCAAGTATACCAAAGAGTTGTTGAGTAAGTTTGATTTACAAACCTGTAAGCCCTGTTCTACTCCCATGAGCAGCATCACACAACTAGATGTAGATCAGAAAGGTAAAGCGGTTGATGAAACCCTTTACAGATGTATGATTGGGTCCTTGATGTACCTTACAGCCTCTAGACCAGACATCATGTTTGCAACATGTGCCTGTGCTAGATTTCAGGCTGCACCTAAAAAATCCCATTTGATTGCAGTCAAAAGGATCTTTAGATACCTGCAAGGTACCCAATCACTAGGTTTTTGGTATTCAACTGGGCATTCTTGCAAATTAGTTGCTTTCTCTGATAGTGACTATGCAGGATGCAAAGTCACCAGAAAATCCACTTCTGGTGGTTGCCAATTCCTAGGCAATTGTTTAGTTTCTTGGCAGAGTAAGAAACAAACATCAATTGCTACATCTACTGCTGAAGCTGAGTACATTGCTGCTGCAAGTTGTACATCTCAGATACTCTGGCTTCAGAACCAACTCTTGGATTATGGCATTACAGAGACTAAGACTCCATTATTAATGGATAGTGCTTCAGCTCTTTGCATTGTCAAAAATCCAGTCCAGCACTCTAGGACCAAACATATTGAGATCAGACATCATTTTATTAGAGATTGCTATGAGAAAGGTCTGATGATCCTAAGTTTGTGCCTAGTGCTGATGAGCTTGCAGACATTTTTACTAAGCCTTTAGATAGTGCCACATTCCAAAATTTGGTACTAAGGCTTGGTATGCTGCAGCTTGACTGATTTGACCTTTGCTGATGCTTTTACTTCACAACTACTGATGAGCATTAGGTCAAATACAAGTACTGATGAGTAATTTAGTCTTCAGCTCTTTCACAACTACTGAAGACTAAAATGACTCAAAGTACTGATGTACATTATTTATTGAAAACAACTGAAGTAGTGAGGTGGATTACAACTACTGATGTATGATTTTCAAATAAATAAGTACTGAAGAACAAAATTTTGCTCACAAGTACTGATGTGTGATCTTACACAAGTACTGAAGACAAAATTTGTTCACCAGCTCTGAAGAATATTTCATCAGCATTTGTGAACATCTGATCACAAAAGCTGAAGGCATAAATATTCACAAGAGCTGAAGGGTCAATGAAACATCTGAAAGTCAGCCTAAGAGCTGATGAGTAAGTGTGGAGGCTAGTATGAAACAACTGATTTGATGGAAACAGCTGATGAGTAATTTCTCATCAGCTGATGACAACAGCTGCTGTTTCATACCCAAACAACTGAAGGACAAAACCATGTCTTTAGTAGATTCACAACTACTGATGGCTAACACCAAGTCCTCAGTTGTTTACAACAACTGAAGCAATACCATGTCTTTAGTAGTTCATAACTACTGATATCAGTAGTTCACAACTACTGAAGGCTAACACCAAGTCTTCAGTTACAAAGTCTGAAGAAGAATATTAGGTCATTAGTAGTTCATAACTACTGAAGACTGACAGTAACTCCTCAGACGTTTACAACATCTGAAGGACAAAACCAAAGTCTCAGTAGTTTCAACTACTGAAGACCAACACCAAGTCCTCAGATGTTATAACCACTGAAGGTTAAAACCACGTCATCAGTTGTTACAACAACTGATAACTAACACCAAAACCTTCAGTAGTTTTCTTTCAACCTTTGACCTACCCTATAAATACCCCATCTTCAGAGCATTTACTCCTCACTTGACCTAATCCTTCAAAACCTCTGAAATTCCCATACACCATTAATGGTGACCATGCAACTGAAACCTCGACACAACTGTGTCGCCCATCTTACAAAATCGCCATTATGGCCTAAGTTTCACCAAGTCGTCGATCTTATGAACGACTCACCCTACAAAACGGCTTTTCTCCTGAACCCCACTATATACACCAACTCCTTGGCGGAGTTTTGGACAAATGTAACCGTCCAAACCGGAGAGCAGGATGGCGAGGTCTCTCTCCGGTCCTCCGTCAACGGCCACTCCGTGGTTATCACTCCAGCAACCCTACGCCAAACCCTAGAGCTGGAGGATGCCAACCACCCAACTTCCTACCCCAAAGGTGCCCTGGATCTCTCATTCACATCCCACGACTACCAGGGTAACCTCTCCGCCTCCACCTTGTTGAAGAAACACTTTCCTGACCCTCAACGACTGATCTTCCACATGGTGAACGTGTGTCTGGCTCCCAAAACCTCTTCGTGGGACCAGATGTCCACACGGTGGCAACAGGTATTGTTCTCTATCCTTGAAAAACAACCGTTAAACTTAACTGATATACTATTTTTGGAAATAAAGGATATGGCCACAAAACCAATTTCTAACCGATGGATCTTGTATCCTCGGTTCATTATGGCCATAATAGAGAACCAGCTTCAGGCTGAGGGACTAGTTGGCACTGGGGTCCCTGCCATGGTTGTTCTAGCCGAGGTATACTCCAGGCACAACACTGACCAAACACTCAAACAGGCTGGCCGGCTGCGAAAACCCACGCAGCAGGAACCCACAGCCTCCACCTCCAAATCCAAAGTCCCCACCAAACCAAAAGCCAAAAAGAAGCCCAAAAAGGCTACTCAGGGAGATGAGTCCCCTGAGGATGCCCCTACAACACAAAGGCAGGATGTGCCTGCTGGTTCGATTCTCCCAGCAGGTACCACGACTCCACTCACCACAACCGCACAGGCTTCCTCTCAACAGGAGCCTGATGCAACCAATTTTAGGGCAACCACATTACTGGGGTCTTTCTCACTTGAGAAGACTGCCATTGAAGAGCACAGTCCTCCCCATGTGCACACTGCTTCGAGCCCATCTCTTGATGAGACCGCCCCACAAAGCCCTACATTGGTTATCGCCAAAGTGCTGACCCATCTGAGCACTCCACCCTCTCCCCAGAAACCTATTACAACTGGGGAGACTCCAACCGAAGAGGGGGTGGATACAAGTGCCGGCGGGAGCCCACAGCACAGAGAATCAGTGCAATCTCCCAGTGTGGCTAGGGAGACAGGACAATCTGGTGAGGCTGCCACTTCCCCTGCATCAACATCTGAGCAGGGTGAAGCTGGTAACATCACTAAGACCTCACCAGAGGCAACTGCCGATGATGGATCCAATCCGGAGGCTAGAAGTCCCCAGTACCATGAACAAGGGGCACATGCTATTACCGAGCCACACTCAGGGCATGTACATCCTGACATTGTCAGGAGGTCAGGTGATTCAGCTCATGCTGATGATGACCTGAGCTTCTTCTACGATGTAGTAGCTCAAAACACTATCCTAGAGGATGAGATAAGCAGACTCAAAGAGCTGCTTGCTCAAATGACTCAGGATAGAAGTCCATCTGCCACCACTACCCCACAGATGGCACCTTCACCCGAAGGTCTCATAAACACTGAGCCACTCCCACAAACTCGGCCACCAGCCCCTGCTTCTGGCACTAGCTCTCAGGGTCAGAACCCCCTGAGCAGCTGGATGCTATCCTCCAAAAATCCCTACCTCTCATCACACCCATGCTTAAAGACTTAGTCATTCAAACCCTTGATGAGAGGCTTCCCACATACATCCAACCCATGGTGGAGGTTGCCATTTCTAAGGCACTTGCTGATAGTCAAACCCCAACCAATGCACCCAAAAAAAGGGAGACATCAGTGCAAGTCAAGAGGTAGAGGGGTGAGGAGGAGGTAGAGGCAGAGAAAGAGGTGGTGGTTGAGAGGGAGTTGGTTAAGGAGACTAGGAATGTGAGGGAGAAAGGGAAGAGGAAAGAGAGGGAGGTTGAGAAAATAGAAGTGGCTGACATCCAAAAGGATTTCAGTTTCACTGATAAGAAAAAGGGAGAGGAGGGAAAGATGGTGGCTGACTCTGATCTAGCAGCCCTTGTCAAGGAAGCTGATGCTGAACACAGCAAATCAATGGATTCTGCCATTGCTCAGCTGTTCAGGCAAGGATTTGACAAGGACACTGCCTTGCTAGATCAGGAGATCAGGAAAATGGAAACTAGGGAGATAGAATACCGATGGTCTACTTATAGCCAAGAGGATCAAAAGAAACTCGAGGCTATGAGTAGATTCATTTCGAAGTATCTGGACAGGCCAGTCCTTGATGTAAAAGCATGGACCAGGGACAGATTCTTGGCAATAACCACCATCTGTTCGGCTGGTGATTTCACTAAGGGACTGGTCGCTGAGGCCCTATCTGAAGCAGGTTCTGGGAACAGGACACTGCTAGTAAAACAGACCAAACCAGCCCTTATCTCTAGGTTACTAGCAGTGCCTGCCAACATTCCCACACCAACAACCCAACCACAACCCACTAAACTAACCCCTTCACCCCCAAAACCCGCAGCCAATGATCCACCCTTGAAGAAGAAGAGAAGGGTGTTGAGGCTGCAAGAAGAAGAAGAAGAAGAGGGGGATGAGGAGGATAGACTGCCTCTTTCAGCAGTCATTCCTCTACCAAAGGCCAAAACCCAAACCATCACCCCCACCTCACAGATGGAAACTATGAGGGTGAAGATAGAGGAAGAGGCACAGCAGCTTCATGATGCTGAGATGCTTAAGTCTATTGACCAAGCATATGCTGTCTCTACCTCTATCATGAATATGAAGAAAGAAGCTCTGAGACTCTTCACTCTCAAACAAACCTTCCAATATAACAAGGAGAGAGTGATGACTTGGCCTGATCCTAGGGTGGCTTACAGGATTACAAAGAATAATATTCCTGTGAGATACAAGAGCCAGATGAAGAGGATTGTAGATGAAGTAATCACAGTGGCTCTTGTAGTAACACCCTGGGAAATTGTGGATGAGTTCGAGAAAGCTTATAAAGCTAAGCTACCTCCTGAAATGATGTTGGAGAACAGGATGGTTAGGAAAGGCTTAGTTTATAAGAAGCTTGAGAACTTCCGCAAAAATGAGCTCAACTTGTTGCTAGAAGGCAGACATCCAGATGAATTTGCTTACAAGCAAATCACAACAGTTGAGCTCAAAAATGGGAAACAGGTCAAGTATGTCTCAGAGATGTACGGCCGTGAAGGATTGTTCGATGGTGGGGACGAGGGCATGACCAAAGAAGAACAAATGATCTTTGTCCGAGCCTACACCCGAGAATCCTACCGGCTTGTACATGGGAGGTAGATCTCATGGATGGGACAACAGCTCTGTGTCCAATTCCCCAAGACAGAGCTCCCATCCATACTTAGCCAAACAAATACTAGAGACTACCTCTCAGGCCAGTGCTTATCTGGGTCAACTTCTAATCTGATCTAGAAGGAAATAGACCAATCATTATGCCACCAATAAGTGGGACAACCAATAATTAGAGGTTTTGGCTGCATTGGTTCAGGGGGAGTTTGTTGGACCAAAAGAACCAATGAGCCAAGATCAGAAAAACCTCTAAGTCCCACATGACATCACAACAACTGCTGAAGACTCCCATCAGCTATTGTGTTCTCTTGCTTGAATGTCAGACTCGAGAGCATCTTAGCTCCAACCATCAGCTGTTCTGACAAAGTCTGAAGGACAAAGTATGAAGATCAAAGAACTGAAGAATAACAGCTGAAGAAGACTCCAAAGTACTGAAGACCAAGTACTGAAGTCTGAAGTACTGATCTTACAAGTACTGAAGACTTCAAGTACTGAAGACAAGTACTGAAGAATCAAAAGCTGAAGAACTGAAGAACTGAAGACCTTCTACTGAAGCACAAAGTCTAAAGACAAAGACTGAAGACAACAACTGATGATATCTACTGAAGTCATCAGTTGTTACATCATCTGAAGCCAAGTCTGAAGACCAAGTACTGAAGACTCAGAGTTTGTCACAACAGCTGAAGAAGTCTTCTTCAGTTGTTGTGATGGTTTTTCCTTTTCAGTAGTTTATTTTGTTTCAGTAGTTGTACAACAACTGAAGAGCATGTTCTTCAGTTGTTATAGTATCAGTAGTTATAAACGACTGAAGAGTTTGTTCTTCAGTCGTTGTAGGATTTCAGTAGTTTTACTTTTGTCAGTACTTAGGAAACTTTTGTAAGAAGATGTCAGCTGTTGACATCTTCAGTAGTTTTATGTTTTGTCAGTTGTAATTTTAATATTTAGTTGATGTCAGAAAAAGGACATCAACCCATCCTTTTGCCGCCTATAAAAGGATGGGGAACCATACTGTTTTAATTGCCGAAACATGCTAAGCAATTGAGCATTTATTATTTCGCAGAGCTCTTTTCTCTCTCTATGCTTGTGCTTTTACATGCAATATCTTTTATGTTCTTGCATTAATTGCTAATTAATGTGCTAAATCCGCTGCAAACATAATCTGATTGATCAAACGAGAGGCTGAGATCCTGTCACTTTAGGGTTTTAATTGTTATTATTATGCATAATTATAAGCTGTTTTTATGTTCAATAATAATTATTATTGGGTGACTTTACGTGGTGTGTTTATGAACATATACGTAAAGTATTATCATTAATAAAAATGAAAGATTAATTATAAAGAAAAGTGGAACGTAAATGAAAGAATGCAAGTCTTGCAAGTAAATGTATACGAAGTGCACACCATTAAGACTGACAGGAACCCTTGTAGCATACCCTAGGTGACTAGGTCAGCTTAGTACACAATGTTCGTGGTCTATTTATAGACCACAGGCCCAGCATCAGCTTCGTGCATAATGTTCGGGGTATTGCACATTGGTCCATAAGAAAGTGAAAGATAATGATACAAGTACAAAATAAATGAATGCGTACAGTAATGAAAGAAAGAAAGTATTACCTTGATGTACGTATTATGTGTCTCACGTACGAAAGTAAAGAAAGTATTTTATTGAAAAGAATATTTTGATATATAAATTATATAAGGTATTTTAACGTTTTTAAACTAAAACTCAATCAGCAACACTGACTTTTATGCATTTTCAGTTGGCAGATAATCATTGCTGAGAATGGCACAAGGTGAAGCTACTTGGGGGGCAAGACTTGTCACACCCCAACCTTGACGGCGGAAACGTCGAGGTGTGAGGATTAAGATTGTTCACAGCCACATAACGCTATGTTAAAGTATAAAATGCCATTAATCAATTGTTTTCAATCACCACATACATCAATGTCTCAAAATAAATCAAACAAAAACAAGAATTCAATCGTCTTTATTAAGCCTAGGTCCATGATCTAGGTTCATGCATTCCTTCAATCATCGCTAAGCTTGCACATTACCTGAAACATGTTGAAAATAAAGTCAACTAACTAGTTGGTGAATTCTCATGGTTTTAAATACAATAAGTATACAAAATGTGGCAATTCTAGTCAATGGTCACAAGATAGCAAGTATATAGAACATGCATAGTTACAATCAAGCCTCGACTGAATAATATGAATAAGCATGATTAGCTAAGTGTATTTGGTTCCCTAGTGCACAAGCATACGGCTCCTAGGAGTCGGCAATACATTGACTTTAGCACCAAATAGGCTTGTCAGGCCCAAAGATCTAAGACTTCGCTAGGCTAGCAATAGTTAATGATTGCACACGTATGTCACATCTCATATAATACTAAACATATCCAAACAACCACGACTATGTAAGAATTGCACGTGTGTAATAAGTATCAAAACATGTATGTGTAAGTTGGTATAAGCAACATGTTTCACCCCGAAAGATGTGAAATAATCGTAAAGCGGGGCATAAGAACTCACATGTTTAATAAAGGAGACTTGTAGATGTAATAAGAATAACCACGAATAAGATTTCCAACACAAACGTCACAACGCACCTAAACGAAATAAAGTAGTGCGTTATAATTTGTTTGATGATTAATTGTAGGTCTAATATGATTTAATAATTATTCGTATTTATTACATGTTAATAACGTGATCGGTTTAATGGAACGAATGGATTATACTTGGTATAATCAATTGTTAGCGCGTAAGAGAATTAATAAATAAAACTTGATTAACTTGTACGTTAAACCGGTTTATAAGGATTGTATATAATAGTGATTTAGCTATTATAAGGAACTATATAAATATATATATATTTATAGGTATAAGTAATTAAACAATTTAATTGTTTGAATATACATATAAATATATATACTAAACAATTATGATATTGTGTATAATAATCAATATAAATGATTTAGCTATTGAAAGGACTATGTATAAATATATATATATATATATATATATATATATATATATATATAAGTAACTAAACAATTAAATTGTTTGAATATATATATATAAATATATATACTAAACAATTATAACATTGTATAATCATAATAAGTGATTTAATTACTAAAAGAAATATATATATATATAGGTATAAGTAACTTAAATAATTTAATTATTTAAAAATATAATTTACATATTCAAGTATTATATTTACTCATTTATTTTGTATTTTAAAGATACAAAAATGTATTTATAATTACCAAAGTAATTTATAAAAATTTAATTTAGTCATAAAATTAATTAAACAAAAGAAAGAAAATAATCTGCATTTTATAAAATTAATTTTAGAAATTTTCAGAATTTAAAAAGGTGTAATAATTAAAAAGAAATAAAGAAAAGAAGAAAAAATCGAAAAAAGAAAACAGGGGAGGGGGGCTGCCCGGGGTCGAACCCGGGGCCTCCCTGTGAGCATGGGACGCAGGAACCAGTGAACCAGGGCCGTGGCCTTGGTTCATTTTGGTTTGTATTAATTTTAAACCGAGACTCCCTGGTTTCCCCAAATCCTATGAACCCTAGATTCAACAGATCCTCAATTGACCCTCGATTCGGTGTTAGACACCCAAATCATCATAGGGCTTCTGATCCTTGGATCAAAACGAGTGGAAAACAGGTTTCAATTACCTGTTTTGATGGGGTTTCGAGTGATGTCGAGTTCGACCTAGTCTCGAATGTTCTTGAATTGGGGCTTTTCGATTCGGAGGGTTTATGGTGAAATTGAGGTTTCAGGGAGTTCAAGAACTTCAAAATGGATCGAAAGCCCACAATTTATAGACTTGATTTAACAGGTTCGAGCATAACCCATTCGATTTTGAAAACGCGTTCGGGTTTACTAAAATTGAGAGATTCGAGTTGTTGTGACGCGTGATTAGGGGATGGATTGATTTGTTAAACCGCGTATTAACTTTAGGAATGATTGATTCAATTCAATTTGTGTTTTTGGCAAGATTTGATTTCGAATTTTGTTGAGGTTGAACATGGTTTCGTTTGGAAGGTTAAATCGAGCGGGAAACTCAAATTGGATTGAGTCTCGAGTTCGAAACATGGGGCCGAGAATGTTGAGGGTTTAATTTGGGGTCAAATTGGTCTTAAAACGGTGTTTTGAAGCTTGCCGGAGCTCGGCCGGAGCTCCGGCCGATTGTCGCCGGAAAAACGGGGAGAGAGAAAGCAGTTTTGTTTTGAATATTTACCAAATGGTCCCTCAACTTTTGATTATTATTATTTCAGGTGGAAAACTTCTTTTAAAGTTTTGAAATTGACAAAAATACCCCCTGGACTTTATTATTATTATTATTATTATTATTATTATTATTATTATTATTATTATTATTATATTATTATTATTATCATCATTATTATTACTATTATTATTATTATTATTATTATTGTTATTGTTATTATTATTATTATTATTATTATTATTATTATTATTATTATTATTATTATCTATTATTATTATTGTTATTATATATATATTTTTATATATATATATATATATATATAAAAATTTACTAATGATGCTATAAAATGACATAAATAAACCGAACAAAAATACAGGATGTTACAGTCTCCCCAACTTAAAAGAATTTCGTCCCGAAATTAAGAATCAAAAAGGGTTACAAGAATAAGTAAGGGTAAGTCTTCTTCATATGTTCTTCACGCTCCCAAGTGAATTCCGCTCCTCGTTTGTTCTCCCATCGAACCTTTACAATTGGGGTCGTAGAGGTCCTAGTCTTCTTCATAATGCGATCCATGATTTCGACGGGTTTTTCAACGAAGTGTAGTGATTCGTCGATCTGAATGTCTTCCAATGGCACATGCAAATTATCGTCGGCCAGACACTTCCTCAGATTCGAGACGTGGAAGACAGGGTGAATTCCACTAAGGTCGGAGGGTAGTTCTAGTTTGTAGGCCACTTTCTCGATCCTTTTCAGAACTTTGAAAGGCCCTACAAACCTAGGAGCTAACTTGCCTTTCCTTCCAAAGCGAACCACACCCTTCCACGGTGAGACCTTGAGAAGGACCATCTCCCCAACTTGGAATTCCAGTGGCTTGCGACGTTTGTCCGCGTAGCTCTTCTGTCGACTCCTGGCCACTTCCAGGTTCTTGCGGATGATAGCGACTTTGTCGGTCGTCTCTTGTATGAGCTCGGGACGGTGATAAGATTCTCGCCAATGTCGGTCCAGCAGATTGGTGAACGACACTTACGACCGTAAAGTGCTTCGAACGGTGCCATTTGGATGCTTGAGTGGTAACTGTTGTTGTAGGAGAATTCTGCGAGCGGTAGGTGCGTATCCCAGTCGCCCCCAAAATCAAGGACACAGAGACGTAACAGGTCTTCCAGGGTTTGGATCGTCCGCTCGGTTTGGCCATCGGTTTGGGGATGGTAAGCCGTGCTTAAATCCAATTGTGTACCCAGAATTTCTTGCATAGTAGACCAAAAGTGAGAAGTGAATCGAGCGTCTCGGTCAGATATAATGTGAAGAGGCACACCATGACGGCTTACGATCTCGTCGATGTAAATCCGGGCTAACCTTGACGTCTTATATGTGTCGCGTATGGGTATGAAATGTGCCGACTTAGTCAATCGGTCGACGATTACCCATATGCTATCGTGCCCGCGAGATGTCCGAGGTAACTTGGTTATGAAGTCCATGGATATATGTTCCCACTTCCACATGGGAATTTCGGGTTGTTCAAGTAATCCACTTGGACGTTGATGCTCCACTTTAACCTTCGTGCATGTAAGGCACTTAGCAACATAGGTTGCTATGTCTCGTTTCATTCCGGGCCACCAATATTGACTCCGTAAGTCCATGTACATCTTATCGGAGCCCGGGTGAATAGAATAACGAGTCCGATGTGCTTCGTTCATGATAGAAGCCCGAAGGTTATTGCGTTTGGGAATCCAGATTCGGTTTGCGAAATACATTAACCCATTGGCTCTTGTTTCTAATTGGGCTAAGAGATTTGGCTCGAGCTCTTCCTTCATACTCCCTTCGGTTTGCACCGCTTGCTGTGCTTCTCGAATACTCGCCTCGATGTCACAATCGATCCTTAAGTTCTGCAATAACACCGTAGCATTGTTGACATCGAGTCGGACTTCAGTATCAAACTCTCCCAATGTATCGAACCATTGGGTCGGTCGCGAATCTCTTGAACGGAAACCATCTTTTGATGCTTCTTTCGACTCAATGCATCGGCTACGACATTTGCCTTGCCGGGATGGTAGCGGATATCACAATCGTAGTCGCTAATTAGTTCCACCCAACGACGTTGCCTCATATTGAGGTCCTTCTGATTGAAAACGTGTTGGAGGCTCTTGTGGTCCGTGTAGACTATACATTGCGTGACGTATAGATAGTGTCTCCAGATTTTTAAAGCAAAGACCACCGCTCCGAGCTCGAGATCGTGCATCGTATAATTTACCTCGTGAACCTTCAATTGTCTCGAGGCATATGCGATGACCTTTCCCCGTTGCATGAGAACACAACCAAGGCCTTGTTTCGACGCGTCGCAGTATACCGTGAAGTCGTCATTCCCATCCGGTAGCGTCAGAATAGGAGCATTGCACAACTTGTGCTTCAATGTCTCAAACGCCTCTTCTTGCTCGGCTTTCCACTCGAAAGGCTTGTTCTTTTGAGTCAAGGACGTGAGTGGCTTTGCGATTTTTGAGAAGTTGGCAATAAATCGCCGGTAATACCCGGCTAGACCAAGAAACGATCGAACTTCCGTCGGAGTTGTGGGAGCACTCCAATTCTTTACGGCTTCAACTTTCGCAGGGTCGACGTGAATTCCTTGACTATTCACAACGTGCCCTAAGAACTGTACTTCTTCAAGCCAAAACTCACATTTCGAGAATTTCGCGTACAGTTGTTCCTTCTTCAACAGCTCGAGGATTTGACGGAGATGAAGTTCGTGATCAGAGCGTGACTTGGAATAAATAAGAATGTCGTCAATGAAAACGATGACGAACTTGTCTAGGTATGGCTTGCACACCCGATTCATAAGATCCATGAAGACCGCTGGAGCATTGGTTAAGCCGAAAGGCATAACCATGAACTCGTAATGCCCATACCGGGTGCGGAATGCAGTCTTTGGGATATCATCGTCGTGGACTCGCAGTTGATGATAACCCGAACGCAAGTCGATTTTTGAAAAGATTGCAGCTCCTTGAAGTTGGTCGAAAAGGTCGTCGATACGAGGAAGAGGATACCGGTTCTTGATAGTCAACTTGTTGAGCTCCCGGTAATCGATACACATACGGAAAGATCCATCTTTCTTCTTCACAAATAAGACAGGTGCACCCTAAGGAGAAGAACTAGGGCGGATAAACCCCTTCTCGGATAATTCCTGGAGTTGACTAGAGAGTTCTTGCATTTCCGATGGTGCGAGTCGGTAAGGTGATTTAGCCGCGGGGCTTGCTCCCGGAATCAAGTCGATTTTAAATTCTACTTCGCGTACGGGAGGTAACCCGCTAAGATCATCGGGAAAGACCTCAGGGAATTCTCGTACAACTGGAACATCTTTGAGTTCCTTCTCCTTGGCTTTGGTGTTGACTACATATGCCAAGAATGCCGGATAACTCTTACTTAGGCATTTCTGAGCCTTAGTACATGACATAAGCTTGAGACCTTTGGAGGACCGTTCACCGAACACCTTCAACGTGTCCTCGGAGGGTAAGGGCATGCGAATGCACTTCTCGAAACAAATGATCTCGGCATGGTTCTTAGATAACCAATCCATGCCAATAATGACGTCGAAACTCCCGAGCTTCATAGGAATAAGGTCGATAAGAAACTTATGGTCGTCGAGACACAATAAACAATCGCGGATAACCACGTCGACGGTGATGGGTTCTCCATCAGCAACTTCGACGGTGAGAGGTCTCTCTAGATTTGAGCGAGGTTTAGAAAGTGTCGGCTCGAACTCTAAGGAAACGAAACTTCTATCGGCCCCCGAATCAAATAATACGTATGCATAGGTGTCATTAATAAGAAACATACCTGTATAGGTTTTAAAGGCACTTAAGGACACAAGTAAGGAATTTTAAGAGAAATTCTATGGAGATAGGGTTGCATTTTTTTTTTTACGTACCGTTCACCACCTCGTTGTTCGCTTGCGCTTGGTTCGCGTTGATGTTGAAAGCACGTCCACGAGCTTGTGGAACATTGCCCACAAGACGAGGGCACTGGGGTCGGTAGTGACCTGGTTCTCCACAGTTGTAGCAGACACGATTTGGTTCCGTCACTGCGTTTCCCAATGCTTGGCGACACGTTGCCACAAGGTGCCCGTACTTGCCACATAGTGTGCAGATGCGACACGGAAGATTGCCCGGGTGGTGATACCTACACGTGTTACACATAGGTAGAGGGCCCGCATAAGCCCTTGCCACGGGCACTTGTACTGCTGGACTAGCCCCGGTAGTACACTGTCTTTGGGGCGGTTTAGGAGCAGCCACGGCGTAGTTCCGTGCCGGTACAAACTTTCGTTTCTTGTTATCAGGCTTGACCTCCTTAACCTCCTGGGGGTCGTCTTCTCAGTCTTTTGGCACCCTTTGCAGACATAGTGCCCGCTCGGATATGGTTCTCCGTCAATTGGGGCAGTGATGGTGATAGCTTCTTCCAAGGTTGCGGGCCGGCTACCCACAACGGCATCCTGAATTTGAGGCGGCACACCCTTAATAAATTTTTCCACGTTTTGGGAAACAGTATCCACCATGTGTGGCAGCAGTATGCTTAGTTCATGATGACGGGTAGAATATGCCAGATGGTTCCCGCCATCCTGTTTCAAATTCCAGAATTCCTCCTCCAGTTTCTGGATTTCACTCCTCGGGCAAAACTTGGCTATGGCTATGTTTTTGAATTCCTCCCAAGTTAAAGCCAAGATTGCATCGGGGCCTCGGTTCCTCTTTTCACTGTTCCACCACGTTAAGGCCCGTTGCTGCAGCATACTGGTGGCATACCTTACTTTGAGTGCTTCGGGGCACTCACAGTTGACGAAGGTGTTCTCCATCCCTTCAAACCACTCTAAGAGACCGGTGGCACCTTCCTTGCCACTATAACTGGGAGGCTTGCATGAACTGAAATGCTTGAAGGTGCAAGACTGGGTGTTACGTCGTTGGTTTGCACTATTCTCCCCTTGACCATTGCTATGTTCGTGACGTTTGCGATCATAGTGCTGCTGAGTTCAGCCACCATGGTCGGGATGACCGCAGCCATTTGCCGGGCAATCATGGCAGCAAGCTTACGGCCGGATCTTCCTCGGTTTCCGTGGAAACGAGACATGCTGGAAAAATACAAATTGGGTTAGGATCGGTTAAAAGGATAATAAGGATGGGCAATTAAGGTAAGAATCATGAATTATACGGAATGATTCCATTTGGTGACGCATCACCATTTGGAAACGTTGACACGTCAAGATGAATTGACCCATTCACCTCAGAAACTCGTGTATGTTGGTCATAGTTTATCACTCATCCCGGAAATCCCCAGGTAGCGTAACGGTTTCCTCAATGAGATTTATACGTATACGCTTGCCTTAGCCCGAGGGCCTTTTGCCAGAAAATCCAGAATACAGGTGTCTATGTACCACACTAGTTCTTTGGTTTATGAAATCAAAAATCTTGATGGGATATTTACAAGATTAGACATAAAGTCTAAAGAATTCCTATCAATAGATTCTACTTGGAGACGAGAATAAGTTTAAGAAATAGTAACTGTCGGGGAGAATTAACGTTTAAGATAAGTTTAGGGGAGACGGGTAACAATATGTAATCATGTAGAAAGGCACCTATGCTAAGGCATCACATTGCACATAATAAGGCATAGCGTTAGGCAGCATGCAAACAATGAGTATGTATTCATAAGAATACTATTCTATAAGGATCATGCATAAACTATAGCCTAGGTCACCATTTCTAATAACCTAAATCCCTATAGTTATGGGCTCTGATACCAATCTGTCACACCCCAACCTTGACGGCGGAAACGTCGAGGTGTGAGGATTAAGATTGTTCACAGCCACATAACGCTATGTTAAAGTATAAAATGCCATTAATCAATTGTTTTCAATCACCACATACATCAATGTCTCAAAATAAATCAAACAAAAACAAGAATTCAATCGTCTTTATTAAGCCTAGGTCCATGATCTAGGTTCATGCATTCCTTCAATCATCGCTAAGCTTGCACATTACCTGAAACATGTTGAAAATAAAGTCAACTAACTAGTTGGTGAATTCTCATGGTTTTAAATACAATAAGTATACAAAATGTGGCAATTCTAGTCAATGGTCACAAGATAGCAAGTATATAGAACATGCATAGTTACAATCAAGCCTCGACTGAATAATATGAATAAGCATGATTAGCTAAGTGTATTTGGTTCCCTAGTGCACAAGCATACGGCTCCTAGGAGTCGGCAATACATCGACTTTAGCACCAAATAGGCTTGTCAGGCCCAAAGATCTAAGACTTCGCTAGGCTAGCAATAGTTAATGATTGCACACGTATGTCACATCTCATATAATACTAAACATATCCAAACAACCACGACTATGTAAGAATTGCACGTGTGTAATAAGTATCAAAACGTGTATGTGTAAGTTGGTATAAGCAACATGTTTCACCCCGAAAGATGTGAAATAATCGTAAAGCGGGGCATAAGAACTCACATGTTTAATAAAGGAGACTTGTAGATGTAATAAGAATAACCACGAATAAGATTTCCAACACAAACGTCACAACGCACCTAAACGAAATAAAGTAGTGCGTTATAATTTGTTTGATGATTAATTGTAGGTCTAATATGATTTAATAATTATTCATATTTATTACATGTTAATAACGTGATCGGTTTAATGGAACGAATGGATTATACTTGGTATAATCAATTGTTAGCGCGTAAGAGAATTAATAAATAAAACTTGATTAACTTGTACGTTAAACCAGTTTATAAGGATTGTATATAATAGTGATTTAGCTATTATAAGGAACTATATAAATATATATATATTTATAGGTATAAGTAATTAAACAATTTAATTGTTTGAATATACATATAAATATATATACTAAACAATTATGATATTGTGTATAATAATCAATATAAATGATTTAGCTATTAAAAGGACTATGTATAAATATATATATATATATATATAAGTAACTAAACAATTAAATTGTTTGAATATATATATATAAATATATATACTAAACAATTATAACATTGTATAATCATAATAAGTGATTTAATTACTAAAAGAAATATATATATATATAGGTATAAATAACTTAAATAATTTAATTATTTAAAAATATAATTTACATATTCAAGTATTATATTTACTCATTTATTTTGTATTTTAAAGATACAAAAATGTATTTATAATTACCAAAGTAATTTATAAAAATTTAATTTAGTCATAAAATTAATTAAACAAAAGAAAGAAAATAATCTGCATTTTATAAAATTAATTTTAGAAATTTTCAGAATTTAAAAAGGTGTAATAATTAAAAAGAAATAAAGAAAAGAAGAAAAAATCGAAAAAAGAAAACAGGGGAGGGGGGCTGCCCGGGGTCGAACCCGGGGCCTCCCTGTGAGCATGGGACGCAGGAACCAGTGAACCAGGGCCGTGGCCTTGGTTCCTTTTGGTTTGTATTAATTTTAAACCGAGACTCCCTGGTTTCCCCAAATCCTATGAACCCTAGATTCAACAGATCCACAATTGACCCTCGATTCGGTGTTAGACACCCAAATCATCATAGGGCTTCTGATCCTTGGATCAAAACGAGTGGAAAACAGGTTTCAATTACCTGTTTTGATGGGGTTTCGAGTGATGTCGAGTTCGACCTAGTCTCGAATGTTCTTGAATTGGGGCTTTTCGATTCGGAGGGTTTATGGTGAAATTGAGGTTTCAGGGAGTTCAAGAACTTCAAAATGGATCGAAAGCCCACAATTTATAGACTTGATTTAACAGGTTCGAGCATAACCCATTCGATTTTGAAAACGCGTTCGGGTTTACTAAATTGAGAGATTCGAGTTGTTGTGACGCGAGATTAGGGGATGGATTGATTTGTTAAACCGCGTATTAACTTTAGGAATGATTGATTCGATTCAATTTGTGTTTTTGGCAAGATTTGATTTCGAATTTGTTGAGGTTGAACATGGTTTCGTTTGGAAGGTTAAATCGAGCGGGAAACTCAAATTGGATTGAGTCTCTAGTTCGAAACATGGGGCCGAGAATGTTGAGGGTTTAATTTGGGGTCAAATTGGTCTTAAAACGGTGTTTTGAAGCTTGCCGGAGCTCCGGCCGATTGTCGCCGGAAAAACGGGGAGAGAGAAAGCAGTTTGTTTTGAATATTTACCAAATGGTCCCTCAACTTTTGATTATTATTATTTCAGGTGGAAAACTTCTTTTAAAGTTTTAAAATTGACAAAAATACCCCCTGGACTTTATTATTATTTATTATTATTATTATTATTATTATTATTATTATTATTATTATTATTATTATTATTATTATCATCATTATTATTACTACTATTATTTATTATTATTATTATGTTATTGTTATTATTATTATTATTATTATTATTATTATTATTATTATTATTATTATTATATTATTATTATCTATTTTATTATTGTTTATTATATATATATATATTTTTATATATATATATATATATATATATATAAAATTTACTAATGATGCTATAAAATGGCATATAAAACCGAACAAAATACAGGATGTTACAAGACAGACATCCATTCACCACTTATGATATTGTTGTTTGTAATGCAATTAAATAATTCTTTTGTAACTCAAACCCCATTGTATTGCTTAACAACAATATTTATTAATATTAATGAATGGTTTTTGTTAATGACTTCCGCTGAAATTTTTTATGTATTATATTACGTATATTTAGTGATATGAATGACCAACTGTGAGGTCTCCAGAAATAGGGCCTTACAAAGTAGTGCTACTCTTTGAATAAATTGTTAAAAAATGTGAAGAAAAAAGCTAAAAAGTAAATTAATATCTTATTTTGAAAATTTACAACCGGTATTAACTTAACTAGTAATGTTTGGTCGACTCATAACGGTTAACCGGACGTGCACACTTGTGTTACCGCCTATTGGGTTGAGCCCAATTCGTGGTAAATGATTAAACGTACGATTGCGTTTGAATTGTTGGTTATTCTCGCACCGGTGAAAGCATTTTTTTATCTTATTGATAAAGTTATTAAAACGTATAAATTGTAAAATAAATTTTTTTATATCTTTTGATAATGCATCAAATACACGATTGCGGACAACATCTAAAATTAAAATATAAACCAATTTGTGACGGTATATTTTTTCAAAGTCGATTTGTTACGCACATCATAAACTTAGCCGTTGAAGGCGGTTTAAAAACGATTGAACCAACAAAAGATGGTTTTAAAAGAATGTTACATGGCATTTTTAGTAATAACAAAATATATAGTAAGTATTCCAATTTTGTAAAGATGCAAAATCCAATGTTTAGTTTTGAATTGGAACGTACCTACAAGATAGAATTTCACTTGTAATATGTTTGAAAATGTTATTGACCAAAAAGATAGTTTAATAGTATTTTATAATATTTTGGTGAATCATGGAAAGACAATACTTACCGTTCATCGGGTTGGGCTATTATTGAAGAAATAAGCAAAATGTTTCATATTTTTAAAACCGCAACTACTTGTTTTTTGGGAAGTTGATTATCCTACGAGTCCATTAGTACTTTACCAAATTTATTTAATTACTTTAAAATTAAATGAGTTGTCATTTAGGGGTAGAACTTATTCGGATATGATACACCCAATAAAAAAACTTAAAAGTTTTTTAAAAAATGCCTCCAGTTATTAACTATGTGGCTGCCTTAAACTCTTGCTTAAATACGTCAGGGTTAAAACTTTACTAGTTAAAATAACTTTTAATTTGGATTTAGAAGAAGAAACCCATTTTATTGTCAAAGTTTAAAACCTAATTTTAACGATTTATTTAGTAAAATATGATAAAACATCAAGCATCCATGAGTCAATGAGGCATGCGGTAAATGCCGAAAGTTCAAATGATACAATGTTTTACTTTATATAATACTTTAATGGATGAATGTAATAAACGTCAATGTGGTAACACTTCGAGTAGTGAACTCGAGATGTATGGTGGAACGAACTTTTATCCACCATGACTCTGTAAGATTTTAAAAAATTGATTTGTTGGCTTGATGGAAAGGTAAGTAAGATCAATTTCTCATCCAATTTACCATGGCCCGAGATTTACTAATAATTCAAGCTTCTACGGTGGCTTCGAAATCTGTTTTTTCTGTTAGTAAGCATTTTACCAACACAAAAATGTATAACAAAAACTAACCTTTTACTATAAGGCATATCATATGCTTTTAGAAAGACTTCATACAAGACTTGTTTTATAATACACATTAAAATTAAAGTGGCAGAACAAATCATTATGAAGTAATTAAGTGTACTCTTCGATAAGAAAAGCATGAATGGAAAACTAAGGCACAATGACCCCTATAGTTTGACGCCCACCCTTAAGAAGTTTCAACAATGATCTCACAAATGAAAATTTGGCCCTTTTACCTTCCACAAGTATTAGGTAGGTCGGGGATGAAGAGCACGGATAGAGCATTGTAGAAGTTTAGAAAAGAAGAAATAGATGAAGATATAAAATGAATGAAGCATTTGTAACTTAAAATGATTGTGGTAATTGACATAGATAAAACAATATAAGTAAAATATTGATTAGTAGAGTGAGTTAATTCATATAGAATTAGGATGGGGTATGTAATACATAAATCCTATTTATTTTCATCATCTATATCTCTTTCTATACATACATATAGATACATGGAGACAATTGAGACAACTGAGACAATAGGATGTATAAATAACCAAAAAAGACGTTTGTATAACACAACCCCTAGGTAAGCAAATAATGACAAGTCATTACTAATAGAACCAAATTAATTAATCAATTTGGTAGTGTTTTATATTGAGATTTCAAATAATTTCTTAAAATTAGATAAGTGATTCTTTTGTAATTGAAAACGTACTAAATATCCTCCTAAAATATAGATTCTGATTATGTAACCTTATTCTTAGAGCATTCACAACCCATGTCTTATATTATGTGAGTGTGAGTTCTTAAATTATATGGCATAGTTTTGAGTGATTGTGAGTGGAGGAGAGAGAAAATGTTACTGTTCATCTGTAAATTTAAGGATTCACTGTTAAACCCTTATAAATTTTTAATATTTTGAAAGTGGTTGTAAGTGAATGAGAGAGAAAAGATAATGAAAATGTATAAAATATATTATTTAATTGAAAGAAGAGAGAAGAACTAGTGATTTTTAGGGTAATTATATAGATAAAAGATAAGGAATGGATGTGAATGTTCATAGTTGGCATTCCTATAATATTAATATTACTATTTAAAATTAGTTTAAGTATTCCTAATCAAACTAAAATAAAATTCTGGTACGTGTATATTTTTAGTATTTTTTTTACAAATAAAAGTGACTAAAATCTTTTTTTATTTTTTTCCTCATATTACATTACTTAAAATTATAAAAAGAATACATTTCCTGTTTCTTTTTTATATGGTTTCTAGAAACACCGATAGTTGTACGTTGAGGTTATTGTTTGAATTGAGATTGTTCATTTTTTTAAATTTATAAGTTATATGGATAAATAGGGTTGTTACAGAGTGTTTATCCTTCTTGTTTGATGATTGAAAATGTCCGCATTTTTCCAAATATGCTATTTATAATTTAGCTTTTCATATGATATAAAGACCTAATCTGAACCATTTTTTTTATATCTATTGATACACAAGTAAGCTTCAAATTTCCGACTCCCATAAAATAATTACTGGGTCCGCCACTGACTGTAATAGGTAATAAGAAAATAGGATTTAAGAAACATTAAATTAAACAAAACTGAAACTCCAAAAGAGACTAAATACAGTGTTTTCACGACCGGATCGGACCAGCCGGTCCGAATGGTCAACCGGGATCGATCCGGTGGCCGATCCGGTCATGTATGATTCGTTTTTGTGAGTGGTTGAACCGGCCGGTTCTTCCCGAACCGGTGGTCGACCGGAAAACCGGACTGGTTCGGACCGATTTTCGTTTTTTTTTTGTTTTTTTTAGTAAAACGGGGTGTTGAACTATAAATTATGTTTAGATATACAATATACTTAAGTTTATATATAACTATAAAATACATATATAAATCATATATAAATTACTTATATATGATTATATATATAACTATATATATAATTATGACATCATCCGGTTCTTAAATCCGATCCGACCGGCCCGACCACCAAACCATAAGGCGTCCGGTTTGACGTCCGATCCGGTTCTGAAAACATTGCTTAAATAGCTACTTTGTGTAAAGAAAGTGAAAACAATAAATACATGTGCTTATGCAAATATCTTAGCATTTCTCTAAGTATAAAGGCAAAAGCAAGGTTTATTTTAATATTAATGTTGCATAATTGAATTAAGGATAGTTATGAAGGTAAAGGAGCTCATCAAGTTGCCTCAATTTCCTGGATTATCCATTCGGTATCAACCACACAGAAATCATATATGAGATATTCTAATTCACAAATCGTACAGCATTCATAAATCATACCAACACTTACATATTTGCAATGAATATTGCTCTTAAAATAGTAAGAAAATTACAATAGCAAATGTATCTTCCTACTCTAATAAAAGGTATCTGGGATGACACGTGTCAACACCACAATCACTCTCACTAAAATTTTCCCGCCTCTCTCTCCTATTAAATAATTACCTTAATTACTAATAATACTATTTAACATTTTTTTGATTTAATAAATTAATAAAGAGATCTATTTATTAATGTTATTTCTAAATAAATAATTTTTTATAAACTAATAAATTTATTTAAAACATAAGACTTTTTTAAAAATATGAAATATTTAAAATTGGTATTTTTAAAAGTTATTTTTTAAAACCAAAAATAATTAAATTTAAGAGTTATAATAAGAAAATTTTTAAAAATGACAATTTTATACGGTTTGTTTTAGAACAAACGTTTATTTTTTTAAAAAAAATAAAGTTTTAAAAAGTTGATATTACTATTTTATAACTTACAGTCATTTCTAATTAGGGCTGTTCATGAGCCGAGCCGAGCCGAGCCAGGATTAGCTCGGACTCGGCTCGAATTATAAACCGAGCCAGCTCGGCTCGGCTCGGATTTACAACCGAGCTAAAAAGTAGAGCTCGAATCGGCTTGGTTTTAACTGAGCTGGCTCGGCTCGGTTTTGTTTGGCTCGGTTTTAAAAGAAAAATTAATACACATCTCTCAAACTTCAAAAGTCCAAATATCAACGCATAGTTCAAAAAACATACTAAAAATCAGTTCAACATCATAGATTACAAGCCCCAATCTAATTCAACCAACGGTACACAAAAATAGTTTAACAACTCAACGTTCATTAGCATATGAATTAACCCGCATAAACATTCTCTTGCACTTCTAAATACCTGCAAAAAATAATCAATGAAATAAATCATATCAATTACTGGATGTGGTATTTTCATGAGAGCATTGGCTAAGGTAGAACAAACGGGAAAAAAAACATCTTGGTATTTTATGTAATTTGTTCACATCATAATTATGTGTGAAGATTGATTGTGAAATTACAAAGGTGAACATAAATTATTTACCCTCAACAAGCTGGCCGAAAGGAGCAAATGCTTCTCTAAGCTTTTCATCAGTAGTATTTCTGTTTAGGCCTGCAAATGATGATCATAAATAAGATCAAGAAAGTGTTACAAAAAATGTAACAAATACAATGCTAACTGAAAAGTTTTAGTAACAATATAAAACAAACAAACAAACATACATACCCAGTGTATCCCGCTGAAGAGCAGGGTCTGGGAGGGGTATGTGGTGGCAAGTCTTTCCTCTATCCTGAGAGATAGAGAGACCGCTTCCGAAGAGACCCCCGACTCGTTAAACAATATCTAGGTCCTAAAAAGGTTAAACATAGAATAAAATTAGAGATACCAAACATACCAAAACAGTCCAAACATTCAAAACATAAATAAAATAGAGAGACATGCAAAACAGTCCCGAACAAACCTTAAACATAGAATACAAATGTAAAATAGGAACATACCAAACATATCAATCATTTATTTGTAGCATCATTCACCATTATCTTTATTTCTAGATTTTCTTCTTCTTTTGCCGATTGCTACGCGTAAAAAGAATGTAAATATTAGTACATAAAAGTAGAAATAGAAAGAACAACAAAAAATAAGAATATAACGCACTTTCTAATGTTGTAGAGTGATTTTTGATGCTCCCTTTATCCAATCACTTCCACAAACAAGTAATTCAGCCATATCTTTTGAAAGGGAGCTTCTATAGTCGTCCAATATACGCCCCCAGCACTAAGGCTGATTCCGAAGCAACAGTGGTGATTGGAATGCAAAATATGTCACGAGCCATTTTGCTTAAAATAGGAAACTTGGAAGAATTTTGATTCCACCATTTCAACAAATCAAATTTCGTGTCTCCAAACCTATATACATAGGTTCTTCCAAATACACCTCCAACTCAGTTTTTTGAGTACTTTCAACAGGTCTAGTTTTTAAAAAGGCAAAGAAGTTATCTTCTTGTCTAGCACGATGGTCAGGGAGGTTGTGGTAATAAAGCTGCTCGTGGAAGCCCTAGCCGCCATATATGCATCTGAATACTTTTCAAGCATATTTCTAAACACCTACAAGAAATATATAAAGAAGCATATTTCTAAATACCCAAATCGCAAATTCGTAGGTAGAAGGAGAGGGAAACATAACTATCTCAAGATATACCTGACCCAAATCGCAGATTCGTAGGTAGGCAGCACCGAACGGGACTCGGGAGAGTGCGCAGCAGCCGTAGTGGTGGTAGGCGGGCAGGCGGCGGAGGCGACCGAGGGGAGGGACGAGGGGAGTGACGGAGGGCGTGGGTGAGTGGTAGGCGGGCAGGCGGAGGGAGTGACGGACTGACGGTCGACGTCAAGGAGAGTGGGAGAGGGAGACGCCGAGACGGGACTCGGGAGGGAGTCCGAGTGGTGACTGGTGGTGGAGGACTGGGGGTGGAGGACTGGGGGTTTGGGGACTTAGGGTTTTCAAACTTGGGTGTGATTGACGAAAGCGACGGTGTTAAAAGGGGGAAAGGTGTATGTGATTATCACACATGCTGTTTTTAGTGTTTAGATAACATTTGATTTTTTATATATATAAAACATTTGATTTTAATATTAGTGTATTATAATATTATATAAATATTACATATATTATATTACATATTTAATCGAGCTAGTAAACGAGCCAACGAGCGAGCCGGCCTTGGCTCGGACTCGGCTTGTTTTAAACCGAGCCGGCTCGGCTCGGCTCGTTTTTAAACCGAGCCGATTCGAGCGAGCTTTTTTCGAGCTTTTTTTCGAGCGAGCTCCGAGCGAGCCACGAGCCGCGAGCTATTTGAACAACCTATTTCTAATACATAATTTCAGTGATATTATATCTTAAAATATTATTTTATAATTATTAAATTTTATTATATTAATTTTTATTTGTTAACACACGGGTTTTACTTATATTTAATATGAAATCAAAAATTGACCCGCCAAAGGCAAAACGTTAATATGATCCTCAACTGCATGTTACCCAAAATAGCGAAAACCCTTGTAATGGATATCTCTCCACCTCTAATAATCTCTTGCAGCAGAACACCCATTATCTTTCATCAACAATGGAGCAATTCCAACTTTCTGATCTTCTGTTATAGGTAAATATTTCCCTTTAATCCCCATTAATTGATGTCTGTGTGTTCTTGATTGATTTGATTCATCTTCTTCGCTGTAATCAATCAATTCATGGGTTTCTCTGTTCTAGTTTCAAGATTGAAATCCCAAATGCCATTTTCCTTTTCGTTGAATCTTTGATTGAATTGGTTTCATGGTGAATATGCTTTTGCATTTTAAGCAATTTTTGTTTGATTTTTATTGGGATTTTAGTTTAAGCAAAATTTTTTATTGGTTTGAAGATGATTCGACGCGCTAATGGGGAAGAAAGGGGGATGGTTTTCTGCAGTGAGGAAAGTTTTTAACTCTGGTAGTGATTCAAAGGAAAAGAAAGAAAAGGTTTTTGCTTCTTGTCATCAATTCTTTTGCTGTTTTGTTTATGCACACAAAGTGTTTGATGAAATGTCAATATGGTTTTTAACGGTAGTCAATCGTATGTTAATCATAGAAAACCCAGAAAACTACGTCGAAAAAATCATGGTTTGGGAAGCAAAAGAACGTCGAGCCAGATTCATCACAACCAGAATCTGCATTCGCCACCCCTGCGCTTCGTTCTCCTCCACCTGAACGCGATGATGACCTCAAATTTGCAGAACCCGAGGCTGAGCCTAGTGAAATCAAAGAACCATACAATGAGGTAAGTGTACCCATAGAACCAGAACACAAGCCAAACGAGCCCACAAAGCATGACAATGAACCGAGCAAACCCACAAAACCAGACATTGAGCAGAAGAAACCTGCAAAACCAGAGGTTGAGCCGCGTAAACCTGCTCATACCATGGCCTATGCTACTTCAAGGGCGGCGGTAGCAGCAGCTGCTTTTAGACGTTTCTTGGGTAAATCCAAAGAAGAAGTAGCTGCTATTAAACTTCAGGCTGGTTTCCGTCGTTTCTTGGTA
Organism: Flaveria linearis; assembly: GCA_024085815.1. Taxonomy (NCBI): domain Eukaryota; kingdom Viridiplantae; phylum Streptophyta; class Magnoliopsida; order Asterales; family Asteraceae; genus Flaveria; species Flaveria linearis. The sequence goes on along the minus strand of CM044015.1, from coordinate 43,018,407 downwards.
ATGTTAACAATGTAACCTTCACTTGAAGTTGTTTGATTATCATATTGTAAATACACTGATGCAAAGATTCTATGGTTGTCGGGTGTTTGTTGTTGTAAGGCAAGAAGAAAGTTAAGAGCTTTGAAAGGGCTTGTGAGGTTAAAAGTCTTGGTTCAAAGCCAGTCGGTCAAAAGACAAGCAGTAACCACCTTAAGGTGTATGCAGACTCTGGCCCGAGTGCAGTCTCAGGTTCGAGCCAGGAGGATTAGAATGTCTGAAGAGAACCAGGCTCTTCAACGACAGCTTATGCAGAAACGTGAGAGAGAGCTTGATAAAATGAAATCCTATGTAAGTTTTAGATCCACACCAAAATTCTTGCTTTAACCTTACATTCCTGATTCAAGAAACTGTTTTTTTATGTTTATCTTTGTATTGTTGTTTTGATGTCTGATTTTTGGGCTTAAATGTTCTATTAGTTGGGAAATGAATGGGATAATACTAGACGATCAAAAGAGCAAATCGAAGCGAGCATACAAAACAAAGAAGAGGCTGCTGCACGAAGAGAAAGGGCGCTGGCTTATGCACAGACTCAACAGGTAAGTTGACCACCTTCGTTGTTAATAAATTGCAAAGTAGTACATAGTACATATCCTATAACAATAAATAGGATAAAATGTAAGCGTGTTAGTTTAAGTCGTGTTCACATGGTCCCTCTGATTAAGAGGGTCAAGGTATTAGTGAGCCCGTCAGTTTTAAAAAGAGTAAATACTACATTTCGTAAGACCGTAAATTTGGATAAAATGTAAGATTGTTGGTTTAAGTCGTGTTTTACATGTTCCCACTGATTAGCATGGTCAATGTATTTGTGGGCCCGTCAGTTTTTTTCAAAAAAAAGTACATACTACATTCCCTAAGACCGTAAATGTAGATAAATGTAAGCATGTTAGCTTAAGTCGTGTTTTACATGGTTCCACTGATTAGCAGAGTTGGGGTATTAGTGATTTAGTGGGGCCATGAGTTTTCCCCAACAGGTTCTCATTGTCGTAAAAAAAATCACCTTCCTTTCTATATTTTTACATGTTACATGTACTGAATATATGTTTTTATACTATCAGCAAATGTGGAGGAACCCATCAAAGTCTGGAAACCCAACATTCATGGATCCAAACAACCCACAATGGGGCTGGAGTTGGTTAGACCGATGGATGGCGGCGCGCCCATGGGAATCCCAAACTCCAATAGATAACGAGCAACAACGTGTAAAAATAACGCGCTCATCATCCTCTGGAGACATGAGCAAAAAACTAGACCAGTCACCTTCCATGTCATCACCACGGTCACCATCTGCATCCAGCAGGCGGCCCACAACATCAAGCCCGAAAGGCGTAAACGACCCTGCACCGTCCCCACGAAACAGGAGGCACAGCATTTCCATTTCTTCATTCCACGAAGACTCTACAGGTCAACTTAATTCACCTCGGGTCAACTCACCAAGGTCAACTAAGACCAAGTCTGTGGTTCCAGCCCCGAGCCAGGGTCAGAGCCCGGCCCGTAGCCCGAGCCCAAGCCCGTTAGGGCTGGGAAAGAAAGGGACCGCGGAAAAGAAAACAACGACAGGGCAGGTCAAGAAACGGTTGTCGTTGTCAGGTGCATCATCTGGTGCTGGTGGTCGTAGGTTATCAGGGTCACCAAGGGTGGGTTCTGGTACTCGTTAAGGACTTTTGGTTTAAGTTTCAAGTGATGAATTACAGTGTACATGCAGTTATTGTATATATTTATAGCAACTTGAATTTTTAGTAAACTTATACGTTATAAGTTTGTACATTTATCTTTTCTTTAACTTGTAAAAAGAATTATTTTTACTTTTCCTCTTTGTTTATAATTTAACACGCGTTGCCCGAGAAGTGCTGATGGTTTTGACGTGGGGTCAAACTAAATAGTGTTACAAAAAGTTGACTGTATACATAATATGTAACATAATAACATGTTATTAAGCGCATCTAATATGTTTCTTCGACTTCTTGTTTCGTTGTATAACGTGTATAGAGCTTATCCATTACAACCTAGAGCCTTAGGTGGGTGTGACAAATACTTGTAAATCTGTTATATGCCAAAAATATAGAAGTTTACATACAGTGAAATCCAACCTAACATGATGTTTCAGAAAATACAGGTTATTGTGACTCCTAACAAAATATTTGTTGTGCCATAACAAAAACCATTTGACGTCCTTTATCATTATTGCCTTAAAATGAAACATCGTTTATGCAACTCAACAACAATCTGTTGTTCCCCAAACAACAATTCGTGTATGGAGGAGTTAGTACGAAATGTATACCTTTGACCCAAACGAATAGATACTGAAGATAGGAAGGAAAATTGAAATGAACAGAATACCCTTTACAGAAAATTTGAAATGACAAAGTTGCCCTTTCACTATTCATTCACTTTTTTAACATATGAGGTCAAGTAACAATAAAGCTCAGGCTTAGAATCTGATAAGTGCGGTTGCTTGTGTAAAGTCATCCTAGTTGCCATTGTGTAAAGTCATCCTAGTTGCCAATCCAAGCAACAGAACCACCAAAAAAGCTCAACCACGTTTCACAACCCAACTATCCAACACAAATGGCACACTTTAATCACATCAAATTTATGTATAGATTAGCCAGTCAATGAGGCGTGGTTGCCTATGTCAATGTCACTTATATTACACGTAAAACATGTCAAAAACAAAAACACAAAAAATCCAAACACTCATCCACCATCTGATATGCAGGTTTTAAGGAAACTGTTGTTCGCGACGAAGGGCTATCACTGCCTTTAAGGCTCCGCAACACATCATTGCCTCCACATTTTCAAATTTGTCATTCACACTCAAAACATCAGATTAGATGTAACATATCAGTAATCAAAGTCAATATAAAACCCTAAAAAATTGTTGTTTACAAACATAACAACCATGGTTCCAATGATACCATTAAAGCATTATAACTGAACCACTCTTCCAATGGCTCGGCTACGCATTGTAGGCACAAAAAATTCAAATCAAACCAAAGAAAATCAAATGAGATATAAATCAAAAGCAAGACCTTAAAAACGGAGAATCTGCACACACCGCTCTTTTCTGGGCAAAACCGATTCAAACGGTCACGGTTAGGGCTCCCCGTGACCGTTCAGTCGGGTGTGAGACCTAACTGACACGGTTAGGCTTCACCGTGACAGTTAGAGCCCAGACTAATCTGGGGATCCGTTGCAATAATTGGGTATGCAATTAATGGGGAATTGATTAGGGTTTTGGGGGCTATATGTCACGGTTTGGCCAAACCGTGACATATTGCATATATTTTCTATATTTTTTTTAATCATAACAGTTTATTTTTATTTTAATTTTATCACACGTTTAACCTAATTGTAACTCACAAGTTTGTGTTTTGTGTTTATTAATAATTTATCATATTACAAGTATTTATTTATTATTAATGTGACGGTTTTGTGTTTAATTTGTTTACGAGTTTGTAAAAATCGGTTGTCATTATACAGACATATTGTATATATTTTCTAAATTTGAGTAATCATACTAGTTTGTTTTTATTTTTATTTTATCATACGGTTAACCTAATCGTAACATTAGTTTGTGTTTTGTGTTTATTATTAATTTATCATATTACAAGTAATTTTTGTGTTTAATTATTTATTAAACAAGTTGATTTTTATTTTATCACATGGTTAACCTAATTGTAAAAATCAGTTGTTATCAAACATATACAATTAACATTATCAACATTACAAATATAAAACAAACAAACAAACAAACACAACCAAAGAAACACAACCAATATACAAGTCATCATATCTGAAACTGCACATATATATACAACGAGTTATTACTATTATTATTACTATTATTATTATTATTATTATTATTATTATTATTATTATTATTATTATTATTGTTGTTGTTGTTGTTAATATTATTATTACTAGAGTAAATTACGTTTTCGTCCCTGTGGTTTGGTGGTTATATCAATTTTCATCCAATAGTTTAAAAACACCCGATTTAACCACTATGGTTTGAGATTTGTCACAATCAAGTCCGAACCGTTAACTCCATCCAATGTCACCGTTAAATATTTTAATAAAAACGATAATGCCCTTAGATCAAAATTGTTACTCTTAAATTAATCACCATACCATCACACTCCAACCCCACCCCCAGCATTATCAGACCACCACCATCACACACACATATATATACACACATATATATATATGTATATGTTTGTACTCTCTTAAAAACCAACGGCCAGCACCATCACCTCCACCATACACACCACCACCACGACCACCACCACTGCCTCCACACCACCACCACCGCCGCCGCCACCGCCACCCCAACACCACCACTATCACCACTGCCACCACAACACCACCCACACCACCACCATAACACCACTGCTACCACACCATCACCACCACCACAACACCACCCTCTTCTCCACCACCACCATAACACCACTGCCACCACACACTACCACCACCACAACAACACCACTACCCCCGAAATCAAGCCTAAATCAAACCAAAGACCGCCACCACCATCCGATTTCCTTCATGATCTGACCGGCACAACCATAGCACCAGCACAACCAACATCACACCATCACCACATACATCGGAACCATAAAAAAATTAGAAACCCTAACCACAACCCAACCAATTTTGAATCCCAAATTCAAATCTCCATCTTCCAGATTCAAACCCTAAACCTCTTCACATTCGTACATCCTCAATTGACGCCCTGATTAAAGGTCCGGTTCATGATTTTCAGGTGGTGATCTGTGCGATGCTTCTCAAATCCATCTACAACCTAAGATGCATCTTCGTTTGGTAGTCTCTGATGTTGCGTGTATATATATATATATAGAGAGAGAGAGATGGTGGCCAACAGTGGGAGGCGGAGACCGGCGGTGGGAGGCGGAGACCGGCGGTGGGAGGCGTAGACCGGCGGTGGTGGTCGGCTTTGTGGTGCTTCATGGTTGACAGCTTTGTGGTGGTTCGCGGTCTGAGGTGGTGGCTGCGATGCGGTGACGGTGGCTGCGATACGGTGACGGTGGCTGTGAGGCTGCGATGGTGGCTGTGGGGTGGTGGTTTGGCTGACGTGTGACAGAATAGATATTGAAGAGAGAGAGAGAGAGAGAGAGAGAGAGAGAGAGAGAGAATAGAGATAGAGATAGTGAGTGTGTATATATATATTTATATTTTAATATTTATACATAGATATTAAAGTAACAGTTTAAGTCCAAGGGTATTATTGTCTTTTTACATACACTTAACGGAAAAAATGGATGGGGGTTAGTGTCCTGGACTTAATTGTGACCGATTTTAAACCACAGTGGTTAAACCGGGCGTTTTTAAACTATTGGATGAAAATGGTTATAACCACCAAACCACAGGGACGAAAAGCGTAATTTACTCTTATTACTATTATTATTATTATTATTATTATTATTATTATTACTATTATTATTATTATTATTATTATTTCTATTATTACTATTACTATTATTATTATTATGTATACTATTATTAATATTGGTATTATTATTACTATTACTATTATTATTATTACTATTATTATTATTATTAGTATTATTACAATTATTATTATTATTACTAATACTATTATTATTATTATTATTATTATTACTATTATTATGTTTATTATTTCTATTATTACTATTATTACTATTATATATAATTAAAGACTTATGTCGGTGGGTTCGTTTTCTTTTCTTTTCTTTTCGTTTAAAGAATTACTATTCTATTCAAAGCTTTTTATATGGTTTTTTTTGCGGTCGGTTGCGGTTCTGCTTCCGGCGGAGGAGGGCGATAGCCGCTTGGCTTGCCGTTTCCGGCGACGCCGCATGGCCTGTCATCTTCGGACATCTGGGCCGCCACAAGTTTGGCCGGTTGCGGTTCTGTTTCCGGCGGAGGGCGATGGCCGCTTGGCTTGCCGTTTACGGCGACGCCGCTTGGCTTGTCGTCTTCGGACATCTGCGCCGCCACAAGTTCGGCCGGTTGCGGTTCTACTTCCGGCGCAGGAGGGCGATGGTTGCTTGGCTTGCTGTTTCCGGTGACGCCGCTTGGCCTGTCGTCTTTGGACATCTGCGCCGCCATAAGTTCTTTGTTTCTCTCTTTTTATTTTGGTGTTACAAGATGTCGGTGGGATCAGTATACTTTTTTCGCTTTCCATTTCTGCCACAAATGTTTGTGGGTGTTTACTTAGGCCCACCATTTCTTTTCTTTTAAGGGGATGATCTGTTCATTTGATTCGGAGACGCCGCATGGCCTGTCATCTTCGAACATCTGCGCCGCCACAAGTTTGGCCGGTTGCGGTTCTGTTTCCGGCGGAGGGCGATGGCCGCTTGGCTTGCCGTTTACGGCGACGCCGCTTGGCCTGTCGTCTTCGGACATCTGCGCCGCCACAAGTTCGGCCAGTTGCGGTTCTGCTTCCGGCAGAGGAGGGCGATGGTTGCTTGGCTTGCCGTTTCCGGTGACGCCGCTTGGCCTGTCGTCTTCGGACATCTGCGCCGCCACAAGTTCTTTGTTTCTCTTTTTTTTGTGTTACAAGATATCGGTGGGATCAGTATACTTTTTTCGCTTTCCATTTCTGCCACAAATGTTTGTGGGTGTTTACTTAGGCCCACCATTTCTTTTCTTTTAAGTGGATGATCTGTTCATTTGATTTACAGTAGAGAGAGGGTTAGAGAGAGAAATATTACAAAAACGATTTGGATTGATTGTATTTTATACTACATCGCATCACATACGACGCCGCCGCAACTTTATAGGTTTGTTTTGGATGTGGGTTTGAGGTTTGGGGGTGCGGTTTTTTTACGGGTTGTTGTCGGTTTTCTATTTTGGACTATGCGTATTCTTACGATTTTGATGTTCGTCTGTTTTGTGTATGGTGTTGGGCTTTGATTTAGTTTTTAGTTCTGTATGTTCTGGTGTGTTATGGATTTAAGGTTTTGATGTGTTTTACTTTGTCTATTTTGCTGACTTTTTGGTTTTGAACATTCATTTTGATTTTGGTTTCAGGTTACTTAAAACTCGCATAGACGCGGCAACTATTTTAGTTTATCATATAATAATAGTAGTAGTTCAAATTATATCTATTTTAAAAAACTTTATTATATAATATTACGTGTTTATTTTAATGTGTAAATTTTGTTTTGAACGAGTTGGGTCAAATATTATAATTTTATTTCGTTGGTATAAATTCAAGTTACTCTATGTTTTGATGTAAATTTTGCTATGAAATATATTAGAGCGAATGTAATCTATGCTTTATCATGTCACCTTCTTTCCCACACTTGCTTATTTTGATGTACATTTTGAGTTGTTATACGTTCGATAAAATTATTTTATCACTTTTACGAATTACGATGAAGTAGCCGTTAAGGTTATCGACGGAGTGAGAGTAGTAGCGGCGGGTTTGTTTTACCTTTCTACATGCTTTAGGATTTTACATTGTAATGGCAACTGTTACATTTTGTTTGACATTTGCGTTTTAATATTTGGGATCATGACGAAAGACTCCGCACAACGCGCGGGGAAAAAATCTAGTTATTATTATTATTGTTCTTATTCTTATTCTTATTATTATTATTATTATTATTATTATTATTATTATTATTATTATTATTATTATTATTATTATTATTATTATTACTACTATTATTATTATTTCTATTATTATTATTTATATTATTACTATTACTTATTATTATTATTATTATTACTACTATTATTATTATTATTGTTCTTCTTTTATTATTATTATTATTTTTATTATTTCTAATAATAATAATAAACCGTCGACATACTACGCTACACATACAGTAAAATCTATCAAATCTATAAGTGAAAACCTATCAAATCTATTTGGAAAAACCTATCAAATCTAAGTTCACCACTATGGTTTAAAGTTGTAAATTACGTACCGAAAACGATAATATAGCGACGATGGTGGTGCAGCGGCGGTGGTGCAGCGGCGGTGGTGCAGCGGCGGTGGTGGTGCGCAGATGGTGGGCAGCGGCGGTGGTGGTGCGCAGATGGTGGTGAGCGGCGGTGGTGGTGAGCGGTTGTGGTTGTGGTGGTGAAATGGTGAGCGGCGGTGGTGGTGAGCGGCAGTGGTGGTGGGAGATAGTCGATGAATGTGTCACGGGGAGGGCTCGCGGTGACGGTTTGGTGGCGGTGGTGGTGAAACTGTTGTGGTGAAAGTGTGGTGAAAGTGGTGGTGAAATGGTTATGGTGAAGTTGTGTGGTGAAATGGGGTGTGCGAACGGTTGAAGGAGAAACCAGTAACCACGAGGTCATGGTTTGGCCTCCACGTGACCTCTTAGACACACGGTACGTGCGGTAATCGAGGGGAAGGTGCACTAATCGAGGGGAAATCAGATTCAAAAAATATCTCAAGAGGTCACGGTTTGGCCTCCACGTGACTTTTTGCCTTTTTTTGTATTATTATTATTGTTGTTTGTTGTTGTTGTTGTTGTTGTTTGTTGTTGTTCTTGTTGTTGTTGTTGTTCTTGTTGTTCTTGTTGTTGTTGTTCTTCTTGTTCTTGTTGTTCTTCTTGTTCTTGTTGTTGTTGTTGTTCTTGTTGTTGTTGTTGTTGTTCTTGTTGTTGTTGTTCTTGTTGTTGTTGTTGTTCTTGTTGTTGTTGTTCTTGTTGTTGTTGTGGTTGTTGTTGTTGTGGTTGTTGTTGTTGTGGTTGTTGTGTGTTGTGGTTGTTGTTGTTGTGGCTGTTGTTGCTATTGCGGTTGCTGTTGCTGCTGCTGCTGCTGCTGCTGGTGTGTTGCTGGTGTTGTTGCTGGTCTTGTTCTTGTTCTTGTTCTTGTTCTTGTTCTTGTTCTTGTTCTTGTTCTTCTTGTTCTTGTTCTTGTTCTTCTTGTTCTTGTTCTTCTTCTTCTTGTTGTGGTTGTTGTTGTCGTCGTTGTTGTCGTCGTTGTTGTCGTCGATGTTGTCGTCGTTGTTGTCGTCGTTGTTGTCGTCGTTGTTGTCGTCGTTGTTGTCGTCGTTGTTGTCGTCGTTGTTGTCGTCGTTGTTGTCGTCGTTGTTGTCGTCGTTGTTGTCGTCGTTGTTGTCGTCGTTGTTGTCGTCGTTGTTGTCGTCGTTGTTGTAGGCGTTGTTGTCGGCGTTGTTGTCGGCGTTGTTGTCGGCGTTGTTGTCGGCGTTGTTGTCGGCGTTGTTGTCGGCGTTGTTGTCGGCGTTGTTGTCGGCGTTGTTGTCGGCGTTGTTGTCGCCGTTGTTGTCGCCGTTGTTGTCGCCGTTGTTGTCGCCGTTGTTGTCGCCGTTGTTGTCGCCGTTGTTGTCGCCGTTGTTGTCGCCGTTGTTGTCGCCGTTGTTGTCGCCGTTGTTGTCGCCGTTGTTGTCGCCGTTGTTGTCGCCGTTGTTGTCGCCGTTGTTGTCGCCGTTGTTGTCGCCGTTGTTGTCGCCGTTGTTGTTCTCGTTGTTGTTCTCGTGGTTGTTGCCGTGGTCGTTGTCGTGGTCGTTGTCGTGGTCGTTGTCGTGGTCGTTGTCGTGGTCGTTGTCGTGGTCGTTGTCGTGGTCGTTGTCGTGGTCGTTGTCGTGGTCGTTGTCGTGGTCGTTGTCGTGGTCGTTGTCGTGGTCGTTGTCGTGGTCGTTGTCGTGGCCGTTGTCGTGGTCGTTGTCGTGGTCCTCGTCGTGGTCCTCGTCGTGGTCCTCGTCGTGGTCCTCGTCGTGGTCCTCGTCGTGGTCCTCGTCGTGGTCCTCGTCGTCGTCCTCGTCGTCGTCCTCGTCCTCGTCGTCGTCCTCGTCGTCGTCCTCGTCGTCGTCCTCGTCGTCGTCCTCGTCGTCGTCCTCGTCGTCGTCCTCGTCGTCGTCCTCGTCGTCGTCCTCGTCCTCGTCGTCGTCGTCGTCGTCGTCGTCGTCGTCGTCGTCGTCGTCGTCGTCGTCGTCGTCGTCGTCGTCGTCGTCGTCGTCGTCGTCGTCGTCGTCGTCGTCGTCGTTTAAAATTTGCCTTATTTTTTAAAATTTTACTAAGTAAATATTTTTATAAAAAATACCTCCATGAACCGGTGGTAATGGGTTTCGAGCCCACACCACTCCCCTGTTGCCTAACCGTCTTAACAGGTTGGGACGGGAGAGGTTCGCTGAAAGGTATTGAAAACAAATTATTTTAAACTAAACTGGACCAAAAGGTCACGGTTTGGGCAAACCGTGACCCCTTTGTTCAGCTGTGACAGTTTGATGACAAAAAGTGTCATCAAACTTTTGTCAGAACCCTAACTGTGACGGTTAGGCCTAACCGTCACCTTTTGGGCTCCTAACCGTGACCATTAAGGCAAACCGTGACATTTAGGTTTTTATTGTTACTATTATTTCTATTATTATTATTATTTCTATTATTATTATTATTATTATTATTATTATTATTATTATTATTATTATTATTATTATTATATTATTATTTCTATTATTACTATTATTATTATTATTATTACTATTATTATTATTATTATTATTATTATTACTATTATTATTATTATTATTATTTCTATTATTACAATTATTATTACTATTATCATTACCATTATTATTATTATATTTTTATTTTTATTACTAATTATTATTATTGTTACTATTATTGTAGTAGTATTATTAATGTTATTATTATTTCTATTATTTCTATTATTTGTACTATTATTTTTATCATCATCATCATCATCATCATCATCATCATCATCATCATCAAATAAATGGATCTTCATTAATATGATAAAGTATCGGAGAATGATAACTTACAGGGGGCATTAGTGCCTCTTTGACGATCCATTATTCTAACGTAATTGTTTATACGATCCTGATACATATTTTGCCATTCTAGTGCTTGTTGATATGCAAATCTCGGCCAATGATAGCCACACTGGGCATTGGGTAATCTCCTTCCAATTATATGCAAATAAAGTGATCTTGGTTAATATTAGCAAGTGCGACAACTGGATAGATGAATAATGGCTCTGGGACTGTTCTCAGCGGGAACCATGTCTGGCTGCCAGATGAAGAAATAAGATGCACAATACAAGTGAATGTTTCCGTAATTACGAGTCCATGGGCCGGAAAGTTAGCCAATGGGTATCGGGTGCGGGTTGAGTCGTGCCAAACCAATTTAAGCTATTACGAACAGAATCATAATAGCCAGGCATTTCGCGGTTCAAATTGGTCCGCCAATACCATATGTTTCTGTCCATCTCCGACAAAATTTGACGCCTAACCCATTCCCATTCTTTTACTTTTTCCCTAAAGCCACCGTGATCACCCTAAAACCACAGTTACCATCAGGCCGCACATCTTTTATAGTTGAAACGTACCGGTGAATCCATTGGGGCAGCTGATCCTTAAACTTCATAACTTTTATCACGTCTTTTGGTTTCAATATTAAAGGAAACCATAGGGCAGCACCCGTAATCGGTACATTTGAAGCAGCCTTTGCCCGATTAGAACGGTCGTTTGGCATTTTAAACTGAGGGGTATATGAGGTATGCCTCGCCGGGTCAGGCATAGTTTGTTGTGAGGAAGTATAGGAGTTGTGTCTAGCAGCCTCATACTATGATGTATTGGAGTCCGCTCTTCTTTGTTGCTCCTTAATATTTGGACGACCACGTCGGTCATGACGCACCTCAGGTTCTTTAACTTTTGACTTGCTCTTAAACAAAGAGTCAAATACTTTGTTAAACAATTTTTTCTTTACTTGATGATTGGGAGAAGACATAACCTTTGTTTCAAGTCATCAAATTTCACATCGTAGTCGGGTTCAGGCGGCGCAACGTGCGCTGGCTCGAAATCAAGCTTCCTCCAGTGTGGATCTACCGCATTGAGTGGAATACTTGTGACTGGATTTAAAGGTTAAATTATTAGTGAAAAATATGCAATAGTGTGACAATAATAAAAAATGTATTAAGATAAATATTACATTCTCGGATGTATTTCTCCAAACGACAAACACATGGCAAGCCCATGGACGTGGACAATTGGTGTCTACATGAACCCCCAGACTCCTGAATCATTTCCATTTTCGTCAACTCTGATTCAAGGAGGCTAAGGCAAAAAAATGGATACTTTATAATGAAATTATGAAAACAATGGCAGTCGATGGTCTTTTTTAATTTTCACACGAGACACCTCCAATGTTTTACAAATTTCAATCTCCTGGCCACGCACGAGGTCACAAACATATCCGACAAGTGTGTGCAACGTATTATTGGTCCCTGTGAGGTAACTCTTGAAGTTGGCATGTTGGCCCTCAACCCTATTAGTTGTAAATTCACCAAAGTTAAGGCGGTCGTACATCCAACAAGTAACAATTTTCTCTTTGTACCGCACCAACCAATTATTCCAAATATATTCCCATACCTCTGAAAGAAATATTAAATTTTATAAAATGAACAAATAAATTATTAGAGTAACAATAACTATGAAATTATTACCACGTTTACCATCTTCATTTAACTTTTCTTCCATCTTCCTGCAATTGTAATCGTACAATGCCTCTATGGGAGACGAACACAAGGTCTTCCACCAGTATGAAAAATCCTTCCACATGTCGGTTTTGAAAAGGATATTCCACCGTCTTTTGATATTATCCCTAACGTGCCACCTGCATAGGTTTTTAGTAGCACTCGGGAACACTGTGTCACACGCGCTCATCAGGGCTAGGTCCCTGTCTGTGACAATAACGCGGGACTCCACACACCCATCGAGCATATCTCTGATCCGCTCCAATACCCATGTGAAGTTGTCCTGCCATTCCCTCGATATAAATGCATGTGCAATACAAAACGACTTCGACGTCGACCTAACGCCAATAACCTGAACAAACGGAATGTTGTACATGTTGGTCATGTACGTCGTGTCTATCAACATCACATGCGGGAATGCGCGCCACATTTTATACGAAGTAGGATGACAAAAGAAAACATCCTCCACGGCCTTAGTAGTTGCATTCGTTCGTGTTCATACACGAACTCTTTAGATTGTAGCAGGTTTTCAAGTTCCTGCATTGGTGTCATGCGTTTTCTCCCATTAGCCCTAAACTTCGACGTCAGATTGTATATGTCTTGAACAACACAAACGCTGTGGGGAAAGTGCTCCCTTACGGCTGAATGGATATGTCGTGGCCGCACGTGCTGCCTGTGTAACTTCTCGACGAGATCAATTTCTTCAGCGGTCATCTTCCTAAGATGCGCGTGGCCCTCCTCGTACACAACAGGATCATGGTAATGCGTCTTGTTTCTCACCTCTAACATCCAACTGTCACTCTTTCCTACGTACTTCCCTACGAGTTTAAAGGGACATCCCTTCTTTATGCTCCCAGTACGTCTACTTGTGCCAGTGAATTTAGGTTCACCACTACGATTGCATAATAGTTCAACATCCTTTTTTCGTGACTGACCCACCACAATGACGCACCCATGCTCGGGTTCTCTCATTTTAGCCCACTTCTCCAAGTCCTCACGAGAATCAAAATACTGAAAAAATTATAAATCTAGACAAAAAACAATGTATAAAACAAATAAAAAAATAAAATAAATAAAAGAATAAAAACTCTTCGTACTTTATCGGTTTTATAAGAAACCGTAGCCTTTCTTATCCGATCCTCATCCCCATCATTCTCCACGGTGTCCCTATGGTTTTCTTTGAGGTGAACCGAACCGTCACTCTCATCTGTGTCATTCCCATTAAAAGTATCCGACACATGTGTAATTTCTAGTTCTGACTGGTACGGGGGATGTCCGTAATCCAGCTCTGTTTGTGAGTGGTACGTGTTTGGGGCATGCCCGTAAGAATTTCAAAGGGGATATTTGTACCCTTCACCATCCCCTGTCGGTCCAAATAAAGAGTTGTACGCCTCTTGAGAAAATGTGTTCGACGGGTTGGTTTCCCCCTCCCCCCACGGAGGGTGACTCCCGTATACGTAATATTTCTAAAAAAGATAATGGTTAGATATTTCAAATAATAAGTTATAATAAAACATATACTAGTTCAACCTGGTTCGAATCTTCGATATGTGGTACCTCATTCAAATCTGGAAGCTTCGGCTTTTGATAATGATCTTCCGAACCCGACATTGTTTTTGAATTAACGTGTTTTTGGAATGACGAAGGCTGAAAAATCTCGACTGTTGGATGAATGAAAGCTCAAAGGTATTTATGATGAAAAAATCTCGAGTGTTACCGTTGGACGAAGGGTGAAAGCTCAAAGGTATTTATGATGAAAATCTGGTGCACAAGAGGTCACGGTTTGGCCTCCACGTGACGGTTCAAAGCACGAATCCCGGCCCTTTTGTCAACATCACAGTCTACCTCGTACCTTAAAACTGAACCTCGTACCCTAGAGGTCACGGTTAGGCCAAACCGTGACGGTTTGGTGACCGGTTTTCAACTTTATCAGACCATTTGTCGTTTTGTTGTCACGAGGTGTCGGAAGACAGACACAGAAACCGTGACCGCAAGACCTTGCGGTCACGGTTAGGTACCAAAACGTGACCTTTAGCCCTAACCGTGACCTTTTGGTCCGGCCTACCCCAAAAAAACCCAGCGGTGTCCCCATTAGGACCTTAAAAACATGGTTTTATGCTGACAAGATCGATTCATGGATCAAAAACAGACTGATGGCACAAAAATCTAGAGAGAGGGTACGAAGACAACGGGTGGAGTTGGCGATGGTACCTAATTTATTCCCAGACGATTGGCCTCCCTCACCTCCACCATATATGGCTCCCTCACCGCCATCAGCCCCACCCGGCCGTAATACCAAAACTCCAAACGAACCCCATAGCCTTTAGTGTACTGACAAACTCGTTAAGTGGCAAGAACGATCGACTCAACGGTTGTTACATGTTGTAGATCGAGAATGAAGGAGGTGATTGGAGTGCAAAAGCACCGCTGCCATAGCTAACCTTTTAGGGTTTCACCGGTAGTAGTGTCGACCTGTCATCATGGTGATGGATGTGATAGTTACAACACTGATAGTGTGTTGTAGCTGTGGTGAGATTGCTAGAAAACATAATTAGTTGTCTGATTTCAATCTCATTTGATTTTGTTTTTAATTTAAATATGTACTTTTCTTTAATTATAATAACATTCATATTTTTATGTTTTTAAAATAAATTTATTTTTTATAGTAAAGGTACATGAAAGCTCCACCCCACCACTTAGGGTACGTGAGAGTATGATGAGAGTACTTGAGATATGACATATATTTATTGATGGATAGTGAGTGTAGTTAGGTTATATGAAACTATGAAAGCTCCACCCCATTCTCACTTAGAGTTAATAAAAGTTGTTAAACCGAAGCATTCGGTTTTACTAGTCGCTTCATGTGTTTTTTTAGCTTTACTTGAATATTAATTTGTTAATTAGTTTGAATTAAATATCTAGGATATTGAAAAATGCTAAAATATCTTCATATTTAACACAGAATCTTAACAGAGTTAGTGGAATGAATGAATATACCAGCATCTAGCAAATTATAATGATTGAAATTATAAAGAAATTTGTATTGAAATGGTAAATTAAATGAAACGTTAGGAATGAAAATAGCATTTTCGTATTATATTATTACGATATATTTAGTTAATAAAGTTACTCCTTTGTAGAGCAAGGTTGTATCGCAAAATACATCTTATAGTATGCAATTACTTTGTTTGTCAATGAAAAAAATTTTGAACCATGTAACATTTTATATTTTTGTAGCAAAATTGATATACATATAACATGTGATGTTTTTTTTTGTGATTATTATACTACCACTTCGATTATTTATGTGATTATATTTATTGATATAATAGTAAATTATAATTTCTTGTCATCTCAACTCGTGATCACATAACATCTTTCTTTTATTTTAATTTACGTTGAACTCTTAAACACAAATAATTATAGTATTTATTTCTCTTTCTCTTCTCTTCTTTCATTTAGCAAACTTAAGAAGTAACTAATGTGGGATCGGTGTGAAGCAAAACATGAAAGTGTTAAAAAAACAAAAAATAATTTTTTACAAATATTAAAAGGGTGTAATTTTTCTAATAAAAAGAGAAAATTGACTTCTATTAGGTTTGGAAAGTATGTAAATGACGATTAAGAGGCGTCATCTTGGTCTAAAACCAAATAATAGAAATCTGAAATTGCAAAAAAAAAAAAAAGAAAAAGAAAAGAAAGAAAACAAAAAAGAAAAGGGAAAATTACAAGTTGCCGCCAAGATGTATTGAAATTTGAAATAGAAATGGACACAACTTATTGATCGTTGACTTATTTGACAGATGTCATGTGAGTCGGATGGATACCATAAAAGCTGCATACAAAGCAAACGTTTATTTGCGTTCGCTATTGATAATTGAACACCCTGTCAGGTGATTTATGGACGTTCTTTGACTTTTCTTACGCCCGTGAAGGGCCTCACGGGCCGTAAGGCTTTCGAAAATTAATTTTCACACCTACATCTACTCACGGGCCGTGTAAGAACAAACGGCCCGTAAATGTCCACTCCCACGGCCCGTTAACACGTTCCATAACGGCCAGTGAGTTCTCTCACAGGCCGTAGTAGTCCTTCTGAGAATTTACTTTCCTCGATTTGCGTGCACTTTTAAATTTATAATTATGTGACGCGACGTATTATTCCTTGATTTGATTTAAGATTTTATGTAAACCGTTATATATATTACTTGTTATATACGGTTAGTGAGAAACGAAACAGTTAAAATGACTTCTCGTGGAGGTAATAGAAGACGTCAAAATGAGTCCTTTTCAAACTCACGAGATATTGTGGAAAGTATTCCTGATCCAATAGATAACCATAATTGGCAGAACGGGAGAAACTGGTCTCAGAATGTTATTCACTTTATACGTAACGGTGATTCCCAAACACGTAGAGTGTATTAAATGGGTAATTCCGATATTCAGTTACAATTTTGGCGTGAATTACTCGGAAACGTGTCTTTAGGTACAGAGGTATGATTTAAAGTTTTTTTTGTATTTTATTTTATTTTAAAATTCTAACAATTAAAAAAGTTGTTATTTTATAGCATGTTCGGGCGTGGACAAATAGACTCACAATATGGAGATACAAAGAAATACGTAGAACAGAAGAGTTGTCGGGTAGTGATCGTTGGACGATTCTCCCATTTGAGTGGTTTAACTTAATATACTCGGGGTCCGTTAATGGTAACGAATATGGTGACGGGAGTGACTGTCTATATCCCGCGTTATGGGAAGTTGATACGGTAATACTGTTTTCATTTTTTACAATAATAATCATGAATTTATAACCGTGAATTAAATTGTTTTGTAGGTTTACGTACCAATGACTGATGACGAAGAAAGTTGGTATCTTTTTAAGATTTCTATGGACTCACTACAAGTTCGTATATATTCTCCATACGAATGCCGACCAAATACGTGTGATGATTCATGGTGCATTCATCGTAATGCCCGAACGATTTTCGTACAATTCGAATCGTACTTTTTACATTTTCTGTCACGTATACAATATTGGCAGCACTCCGGACAAGAACAAATCGAAGAACTGGTCGTATCCGGTGAAACCGTTTGGCCTCCTAACGCCGGTCATGTTGGTCGAGATTCGGGAGTTGTAATTTGTATGTTATTGCGTAGGTTGGTTCAAAATAGATCTTTAGAGTGGCAAGAGGTTAGCTTACAGGATGCTTGCTTTAGATTCCGAAGATTTATGGCAGACGAACTGTATTCTAGACGTATAATGTAGAACAGTAATGAAATATTTTATTAAAACATAAATGTTTATTACTACACTTTATTAAAAACGATAAACCGTTATTATCACACAATAATAAAACACATAATTTTTAATCTTCTTGATCTTTATAAAAGATCCAAGCCGCAAAATGGTTAAAAGAAATTCCAAAATGCTCCCGATATCTTTCTTGAGTTGTTGTCATAATATCCGTATCATTCCTTAACGTATTTCGATTGTTGTAAACGTCTTTGTAGAGCTGGTGAAATGTCGTGACCTTCCTTCTCAAGTCAAACCACTTGTTGCTAAGTTCACGAGTGGTGCGATATTCTTCACGTTCGAGAATTTGATGAAAACGAGTTGATACCCGGTTCCAAAATATTGAATTTGGTGGGATAGTCCCTGAATTTTCGATACAAGATCTTACTAAATTCACCTCCTCTTCATCCGTCCATGGATTTTGATCCGGTGAATGGGACGAGGAACTTGATGTAAACTTGTAGCGCTCATGGTTTAGATATTGAGTAAATTTATGTGAATTGGTTGTGTGAAGTGGTTGAATTTATAGACCTAAAAAATAATGAAACGGCCCGTGAGGGACGTTACGGCCCGTATGTTGGTTACCAAACGGGCCGTGAAGTCTCAACGGTTGTTTTTTAAAAATTACACACCTCACGGGCCGTGAGATCTCTCACGGCCCGTTTTGCCGAGGGTAACGGGTCGTGAGTCCCTTCACGACCGTGAAGCCGTATCATATATACGACCTCACGGTCCATTTCTTCATTTACACCCCCTAAACACATTCGATCCACTCTGTCACGAGCTTCGGATTTTCATCACTTCATACCCTCGCTCAGTGGGCAGTGACTCTTGGGTTTTACACCCACGAGGAGACGCAGGATCCTCGTTTTTATTCTGACGAGGTCCAGTCAGAGGCGGCTCCTCTGGTCAGATGGTGGCCGACCATTTCAGACCAGCCATGGGAGGGCGCCATTAGGGCGACCTCCATTAGAGATCCGTTTCACCGGTACCTACACTGGTGCATTGTCGGCACCATTGCCGGCAGAGACCAGAGTATGGAGCAGGTGTCGCTCCTTGATTTATTTTTTCTGAGGGCCTTGCTTTCACCTAAGCGGGTGAATCTTGCTCACTGCATGGCCGCCTATTTCTTCAGCGTCATTCAGGGCAAGGTAAAAAAATATTTATATTAATTCTTAATAAATATGTATTATCTATTATGCGACTCATAATTATGCCTCTTATTTGATTGTTTTGCAGATGGATAGCCCGATTGTTTGCGGCTCTTACATCACCGTCATTGCCTCGCGCTTAGGATTGTTTACGGACGCCCTATTTGCGAGGCAGACGACGGACACGCCGCCTCGGATTTTAGGTCGACAGACCGTCATGGCCATGGGGATTGCCGCCAAAATTGGCGACGACCTCCGATGGTCCACTGATGGTGGTCGGACCATCTGGCAGCCGGTGGCGGACGTTGGTGAGGAGGAGGAGCAGCCGGCGCCGCAGCAGCAGCCGCAGCCCCAGCCACACGCCAGACCACCCGTCCCACCGCCTGTTCCCAGGACCATCATTCGGCAGATTCCGCCGACGGGGGAGTTTATGGTGGAGGCACTACATTTGTTGCGCCAGTCCCAGGCCTTGCTAGTATGGACGGCGGATGCGTGCAGCATTTTGGCTGCTATCCAGGGTATCGACCTCCCCCCTCGGCCGGAGTTGCCTCCGTTTGTCAGACGACCTGCGGGTGATGACGAGGAGGCTGCTGGTGGTGATGAGGAGGATGCTGGTGGTGGTGATGCTGGTGGTGGTCATGACGCATAGATAGTAGGCTTTTTTTGTTTTATTTACCTTTCATGTAAAAAATTGAAAAATTTTGTTGTTATATTATGACTTATTTTGGATGATGTTTAAATGTTTAATTATATGTTTACAATTGCTTGTGCTTATGGAGGAAGAGGTTTGTACGAATAATATTTGAGGAGGTGACGTTTAAATGTTTAATTTTGTTTATATATTATGAGATATTTTTGCAATCGACTTCCGTATATAACCTCCCAATCATTAGCATTTCCTTAGGTAATCCCTTTTATCAGAATCCTCAACAAACACAACCTTTTGGAGAATTAAATCGGTGCTTGAACCTACTCGTCCCACAGAAAGAAATATGTAATCCTTCAGAAAATCCGACGCCAGCCTCTGCAATTATATAAACATACTTGAATCTCAGTCGGAAAAGTTGCACTGAAAAACATACTTGAATCTCAACAAATATTATGTATCTCATATCATTAACATTCCTACACACCTTTTATGCTAACCAAATGCCCAGCTCATATAAACAAAATTCAAAGGTTGAAGAAAAATTCGATAATCTTCTTATTGCATTTTTCTTTGGAAAACGAAAGAATTGATTACATGTTTACAATTCAACAACAATAAAGAATTGAATAAATAAAGAATTGAAAGAATTGATAAATGTTGCAATTATATAACATACTTGAATCTCAGTCGGAAAAGTTGCACTGAAAAACATACTTGAATCTCAACAAATATTATGCATCTCATATCATTAACATTCCTACACACCTTTTATGCTAACCAAATGCCCAGCTCATATAAATAAAATTCAAAGGTGAAGAAAAATTCATAATCTTCTTATTGCATTTTCTTTGGAAAACGAAAGAATTGATTATATGTTTACAATTCAACAACAATAAAGAATTGAATAAATAAAGAATTGAAATAATTGATAAATGTGTAAACTATACTAAATCTATACGTTCAACCGGGTCTACAGGCCTTAGTTCAAGATATTTTTGAATTCGACTTCCGTATATAGCCTCCAATCATTAGCGTTTTCTGTTTTGTACAAATGCCAAAATTTGCTCGGAACAGGCATTGGATAGTCACCCACTAATCGAATTCTAATGAAATGGCAATCTTGAACATAAGCAATTGAAATTATATGATGTTCACTGATATCACGAGGAGATAACCAGAACGGGAAAAAAGTAGCGGTGTTACCGATAGATATAAAAATTATAACCACTCGAGACCTGTTAGCAATAAGGATTGTAGCAGGTGGCACTGTCATCCAATTTTTGTGTGGAGCCGCACCTAAGCCGTTCCAGTTTAATGATTCCCTTATTTCGTTATATCAGGAAACATCACGGCGTACCTATGTCTGTTTTCATCCAACTCAGATATAAGTTCCGTACGTATAAAACGCTAGTGATTTTCACCATATCCCAGTGCGAGTGCTATAGCACGAAAACCACAATTGCCGTCCGCTAAAACATCATCCGCACCTGAAATATACGGGAAAAAGAATGATGGAATCCAGCGTTAAACAGGAAAAAAATGTTTTTATCTTCGTCGCCCGGGATATATGAAAACTTGGAACTCTGTTGAGATAATCCATCTTTGGCTCTTGATTTCGAAGACATGGATTGACTGCGCTGCAAAGACCCTTGTTTGGACTTTACCACCGAACTTGAATATGTTGGCGGACCTTCAAAATTTTCTCTCGGTTGAACATCTGAACTATGTCTGGGGGGGTCTAATATTGTTTCTTTTTGCTTATCTTTTTTTGGACGACCCCGTGTATGTGTTTGGACTTTAGGAGGTTTTTTATCAGTTTTTGAAGGATTAATGAAAGATTTGAAAACATTAATCAAAGATCTTTTCACATTTTCGGGTTGGACAAGTAAATGTTTGTCACCATCTCCATCTCTTTATGTACATCTACTTGAACCTCCCGTACAATATACGCGGGTGAAAAATCAAGCTTCCTCCAAAAAACATCAATGGCATCGAGCGGGATACATTGACCTATAAAATAATATATTAAATTAAATATAACAAAAGTTTTCATGAAAAAATAAAAAACGTAAAAGAACATTCACCTGTTTGAAAGTAATTGTTTAATTTACAAGCACACGGAAGACCACAGCTGGTAAAAAGATGGCAGCCACATGATTCTTTGGATATAATTAGATGATTTATCATGTTAATCTCACCAACTAACATATCCAAAGCCGCAATAGAAACGTTACCTCGCAGCAATTTAAGCACTTCATGATTATGCTGCACCATAAGCATGATTTTGCTTTTGGTAAAACTTTCTTTTATAGCAATTTCCTGGGTAACTAAGATATTATTAATAAAAGAATAAATCTATCCAGGGTGCTATTGGTTGCTTTCAGGTAACTTTTCAACAACGAATGTTGCTCTCAACTTGGTTCGTTGTGTGCTGACCGAAGTTGTAACTTTTATTTATCCACGCCGACACAAATCTCTCTTTTAGGGTCCAACCAGTTATTTTTGAGGTACATCAGCACTCCTATTTAAAAAAATGTACTTATTTTTATGTAAATATACATATATTTTAAGAATAACACTAGAAAACTTACTTGAATGTTTGGACACCAATCTGCGATAAAGCCGGTCGTAATATAAGCGTATATGTCCGTCGTTGCAGAGTTAATAAGTACCGACCACACATGCTCAAAAGCACCCCACTCTTCATTTGAAAAACTCGCCTTGTAATGTTTAGCAATATTTCCGAAATATGTCATCTGCAAAGTAATCGAACAGCACTCAAAAACTTCTTCTGACGCTTCATCAGAGCGAGGTCTCGGTCGGTTAGTATAACACGGGCTCTATACACTTTTCTTCCAGTGTTGCTTTTAGTTGCTCTAACACCCATCTGAAGTTGGCTTCACGCTCATAATCAATAAATGCGTGAGCAACAGAAAAAGATTTCAGGGTGGATGTCACACCAACCATTTGAACAAATGACATTTTATACAAGTTAGTTTTGTATGTTGTGTCAATCATCAGCACGTGTGGGTACGCACGCCATAATGTGTGAGATGTGGGATGTATAAAAAAAACCCATCGACGGTATTTGTCGGTTCATCTATGTGAGGGGTGTAAATATATTGATGTTGTTGTAGTATAGAAAAAAAAACCTGCATTGGGGTTTCACCAATTCTGGAGGACTTTTTGATTTTTGCCCGAGCGTTATATATGGTTCATAACACAGACACGTTATTGGATTTTGTTCCCTCAACGTGCCTAGAATGTTTCGAGGGTCAATATTTTGCTCGGTCAGATTCTTTACAGTAGAAAGCTCATTTTCGGTGAGCCTCATTGCGTATGCATGTCCTTCCAGGTGTTCAGTAGGTTCATGGTTATGAGTATCATCCACAATAACTATAATCCACCCATCTCTCTTCATCTGGTACTTACCCTGCAATTCAAATTGACAGTTTGTTTTTTTCGTGTGACTTTTTCTTAGAGTGAATGCTCCCTTATATACACCACCCCGGTCACATTTCAACCAAATTTTAACCACCACATCATTCGAATTTCTTTTTGTACGTTTGGTGACATAACAAACCCATTTTCTCGCCCCACGTTAGTTGCCCCAATCAACTAATTCTTCACGAGATGAGAAAACTAATCAATTTAATATTTTTAGTTAGTTATTAGTAAATGAAAGTAAAATGAAAGTAAACTAAATATGATATATCTTATAACCTGATTCGTGTCGTGTAAACCTCTTTTACCGGAACCAGAACCGTCATTATCACCGCTGCTATTGCCACCGTTATCACCCTCGTCATCGCCGCCGTCATTCCCGCGTAATTGGACGCAAACTGGCCTAATAGTTTGAAGCAGCCTCATCGTAATAACCGTAACCCTCCTCAGGGTAATAGTTAGATTCCGAACTGAATAAATAGTTGCTATCCCAGAAAGACATCGTAACGTTAAATATTAACGTTTATATAGTAGTTGAAATGGAATATTGCGTTTATATAGTAGTTGAATGAAATGAATTTATATCGTAGAAATTTGAATTATAAAATGAATTTATAACTAACATTTATATAGTAGTTGAAATGGAATATTGAATCTCGTCACAAAATTAACACGAATATCGAGGAATATTACGTCATATCAAATAATGTAATAAATACAAAATTACACGACTATCGAGGAATATTACGTCATATCAAATAACGTAATAAATACAAATTACACGAAAACGAGGAATAATATATCTCGTCAAATTATTAAAGGTGAAAATAGAACCCGTAAAGAAGTTCACGGCCCGTAAGTGTAATGCCAAACGGGCCGTGAAGCGCTTCACGGGCCGTGAAAAAATATGACCGTGAACATCTTCACGGGCCGTTAAGTTTTAAATGACTGATTTGACTACCTGACAGTCATACGGCCCGTGAAGGGCCTTACGGCCCGTAAGCAGGGCGTCTGAATATCCATCAGGGCGTCTTTTTAGTAGGCCCCTTCAAATAAACCGAACTTTCAGTGAATATTTTAATGGAAAGTTTGTTTAAGTTCGTTTATTTATATATATAATCATTGTTAGCTATTCTATATTTATAGTAATAATCAACCTATCATGCATCAACCCATTAGCTTATTCAACCTTAAAACAATGCCTAATTAACCAACTAATGGACAATAACATGTTCATTTTCTCCATTTGTTTTTATTTACGTATGTTAATTTATTTAAGTTCATTCATTTATGTTCGTTAAAATATTAACAAACGAAAACAAACACGTTCACAATTTTCTTTTGAACACATATTTTTTTAAATGAACGAAATAAACAAGAAAAATTATTTGTTCAAGTGTTTCATTTGTTTGTTTGGAACTCTGTGAAAGTTTTTTCTAATCATATATACAATCAAATTTTGACTAACCCCCGTGAAATTTTGATATCAAACCCTACAAAATATTGAGACTAATTAAAAAGAAATGCAGATGCCAACCTATAAGAAATTTTAAAATCGACCCCCATAAAATATTAATATATACAAACTAATTAGTTGGATTATGAAGTTCAATTAAAAAAGTTAATTTCAATAAATCAAGTGTAGTTAATTAAGTTCGTAACTCATTCAATTATCAACTTGTTAAGAGTATTTAACTAAATCTAATTGACCAATTAATAATTTATATAAAAAATTTAACCTAATAAAACATTGACAACAAATTTTCATTTATATTATTAATTGATTCTTTGATAAAGTAATTTTTTAATTATTAACTAGTAGATTCCTAAAATAGATTATCAGATTTATTAGTTGAATATCTTGCTTGTATATTTGATTATTTGAACATTACAAGTCGAGCTGAGCCTAAGATCGTTTAAGCTCTTATTAGAATCGTTTTGCCTTAAGAGAACTCAAACACGAGCTCAGCTCATGTATAGCTTCATTTTTAAGACGCAAGCTAGGTTAGTGAGAAATTTTTTTCAAACTCAAGCTCGACTTAGGCTCCCTAGATTATATAATAACAACTATCTATATAAATATATATTTAATGGATCAAATTAAAACTAAATAATGAAAAGGCTGTTTAAGCTCGCAAGCCGCCTCGAGCTCTATATGTGAATCTCCGAGTCGAGCTCGCTTATTATATAAGTCATAATATGAGCTTGAGCTCGAGCTCAATCCAAGCTTTTGGCCAGCCAATCCCGAGTAGCTCACAATCCGACTTTCACTCGGTTACGCTCATAACTAGTGTTAAAAAGTAATGTTAAGTTGAAAAGCAAAACATTTGGTACATCGATTATCAGATTATATATTCTAATATGGTTTTTTATACTCTTATCATATAATCTAACCCGACCTAAATCGGACTGTAACAATAAAATTTATTATTTAACGATAACAGCCGACCCTTATAATTTTTGACCCCCATGAAAAAAATTTCTGGGTCCGCACTGGTTTACATTCCTACGTCTTCTTTGTTACATAGATACGTTTTCCCTAATCTTTGACAATTTAAGTATTACCATCGACACTAAACCCTACCGATCTACATCATACCATTCAACCTAAGCCACGTTTTATTGTCCCAAAAGAAAATAACACGCATCACATGCTCAAGTGTCGGGACAATGTGAACAAAGAAAAATAATATAGTGTAACAACCTCATCCAAGTTTGAAGTAAGAAAGCAAAAAAGAAATGTCAAAGGCAGCAAAAGTTAAATTAAAGTCCACATGTATATTTGGCTTGATTGTAAACTTTGGCCCATTCATATTCTTCTTATTTTCCCACTAGCTAATTAATTAAAGGACTTCGGTCCAATGGTATTTGATATGTTGATTAAGACTTGCATCATAGTGGCTTCAATTTAGCAAGAAATCGACAATGTGGGTGTGTGTGTGTGATTTGAGAATATCGTAGAAACATGTTCACAACATTTTGTCTAGTGTTTTAAATGGCATAAAGATCAAAAGGTTTTTCGGATTATGTTTGATATAGATTCTCTTGTTTTTTCCTAGGAACTATAGCCTAAGATTTGTTTTGTGACAATTCATAGTTTTTGATAAAAATAAAAACAATTCGAGAAATTAGCATGCTCTTATTTGATTAGAAACAGGCCCAACTAAAGCCGGGAATACCTTCTATTTCGTTTGGAGTCAAAGGGCGCGTAAGATGCGTATGAAAACATCACAACCAGGGAGACGCTTGGACACATAGTCATATGCAATTTGCCCGACTCTCGGGTCTAAACTCCATCACTTGTGTCATTGATTTCAAATTTCGAGATTTTTTTCTAATTGTCGTGAGATTTGAAATTGATTACATTTTGATTGTATAAACACATGAATCATGGATTTTAACAAATCATGTGTTTGTTAGCTAGGTAGTTTTTTATATTCATATTATATATGTCAACATTAGTTTTCTCATACTTATCGGTTTTTCACATGGTGATATAATATCATTGACAACAAGATTTGTCGTCTTAGAAAGCATGTTAGTTTTTGTTTATTTTAATGATCTTAAAAATCATTGATAATCTTGAAAATTCAAAGAAAGTGCGTTTAATAAAACTATAACATCTAAGTTATTTAAATGCGTTTAATAAAACTATAACATCTAAGTTATTTAAAGTGTGTAGTTTCTTTCATGTAATAAATTATATTTTAGTTCATAATTGATGTTAAAAATATTGAATGGACATTCACAACTAATTTTGTAAAGACACCAAAGTCAACAACAATGAGTGCACCAAATAAAGACCAAGAAATAGTTATTTTTTAACTATTAGTTTCTTTAATCCTTTTGGTTGGGTGTAGATTTTCTTTTAATTCGATCTCATCGATTATGTACTTTTATAGATATTCCATACATAATAAATATAAATGGACACCAGATAGAACTGTTAAGATCTTGTTATTCATAAATAATTATGTGTAATTTAAAGAAAGAAATGTGAACTCAATAACACAAAAAAAAAATAAAAATAAAATCATAATGGGTTATGTGGATGTTAACTTGTACATACTTTAGTACAAATCTTTCATTTATATCTATAAGGATCATCATGTACAAATCTTTCTATATAATGACGGAAATCGCAAATCTTCTTTAAGCCTAATATGGTAGAATTAATCATCACGTACCCTCTTCTCACTAGTTCAAGTAGTGATATGATCACCTTCTATTTTCTCCTATATGTTGGAATCGTTACATGAGGAACACTTCACAGATATTTCCATCGATATGAGGAGTGATTAAAGACAGTGGCGAATCCAGAGTTTTTATTCATGGGGGGCGGAGATTTTTAAGGGTAATTTGGCTATCACAATACAATATACTTTTTGGTCCGATTCGAATCAGATCGGGTCGGATCCGGTTCATTACCGAAAAACATCATTAAAATGGTCCCTAAAATCTTATATTTTCATATATATGAAGAACTACGTTAAAGAAATTATACTTATAAAAATGATTATATATGATGTTTAAAGCAATTATGCTCATCAAAGTGATGATATATAATATGTCTGAAACAATTATACTTATTGTTAAAATGGTTCCCAAACTCTTTAATGCCGGTGATGTTTAATATGTTTGATAATAATGTCGGCCAATATAAATTTATATAAATTTAGCTGGCTTAATAATCAAAAACATTTGTTTTGATATAAGTTTTTTTTTCTTCCTATTAGTTACTTGATTATTTGAGGGTATAAGTACTGAAAATTTACTAGGTTATAGTCCCCGGTTATCGAGAAAATATGATTATTTGAACTGTAACCTTATTATAATTATAGTTCTAGCCCTGACAATGTGTTTGAGACATTATTATTTTCTCTTCAGTTTCAAAAGTTCAAGAGGACGATTACAAAATTTTAAGAGGAACGGTCGGGATTTTTCCATATGCATAACACTGAAATTTTTTCGTTTAAGATGGGCGGCTGCACCATTATGTAGATACGCCCCTGATTAAAGATCGAAGATCAGTCTAGATATGTCTTTAGAGTTATGCATTATCATGTGCAAGAGGCTGATCAAATGTGAGAAGTAGGCATGCTAAAAAAGTAATTTTTTTTTTCAAGAAGTTCCTGCGGCCGTCATGAAAAACTTGTCATTCTTCACATTTTAGGCCGTCTTTTATTATTATTTTTAAACATTTCCCAAGCAATTTAGCAATTTAATTAAAATTTAACATCTTCGAAAACATCAAATCATTTATTATCTATATGTTCGTTCATGATTAAAAGGGTTAAAAATCAATAATAGTTATAATAATTTTCACTATTCAGTTACTTGTGGAAAATTTCACTTTCCAATCTACTATAAAATTGTGATTTACCTCGACAAAGTGAAAAGTGAATTAATGACAAATCATTAGAATTACCTACCTTTAACATAACGACCATAAAGAATGATATTCACTCATTGAGAGAATATGTCATGTTGATTGATGTAACAAATCAGTTAAATAACTATTATTTTTTTTTGAACGGCTGGTTAGTCGTTAGTTGTTACTATCACCAAGTTAGTAATATTCGCCCATGCCAAGGTTTGAACCTTGGACCTCCAAGAGAGGCAAAGCCTCCCCCCCCCTTGACCACTAGGCCAAAAGATCATTGGTAACTATGAATTAATATAACGAAATATAGCTTTCGAACTTTTTTTCCTTTTCTTGTCGCATCTTTGTCTTTACCATAAGTTAAAATCTCTTCACTTGTTCCTTTGAAAATTGTCCGAAAATAGCTCGCATGAAATTGATTTAGTTTGTAAACGAGCCAAGCCAAGGTCCGTTCAACTCATGGTTTGCTCGTTAGCTGACTCGTTGGCAAGGGCGAAGTTAATAAAGGGCCCGGGGGGGCATCTTTTTTTGTTAATATTGTTTATTTTTTGTCCAGTAATATAATTTTATTCCCCGTGGTGTAAAATTTATACATACATACATACATGCATGCATACATGCATACATGCATACATGCATGCATGCAATGCACCATGCATGCATGCATGCATGCATGCAATGCACCGTGCATGCATGCATGCATGCATGCAACATGCATGCATGCATGCATGCATGCATCCATGCATGCATGCATGCATCCATGCATGCATGCATCCATGCATGCATGCATCCATGCATGCATGCATGCATCCATGCATGCATGCATCCATCCATGCATGCATGCATCCATGCATGCATGCATGCATCCATGCATGCATGCATCCATGCATGCATGCATCCATGCATGCATGCATCCATGCATGCATGCATCCATGCATGCATGCATCCATGCATGCATGCATCCATGCATGCATGCATCCATGCATGCATCCATGCATGCATGCATCCATGCATGCATCCATGCATGCATCCATGCATGCATGCATGCATCCATGCATGCATGCATGCATCCATGCATGCATGCATGCATGCATCCATGCATGCATGCATGCATCCATGCATGCATGCATGCATCCATGCATGCATGCATGCATCCATGCATGCATGCATCCATGCATGCATGCATGCATACATGCATGCATGCATACATGCATACATACATATATATATAGGGGAGGGATTCTAAGAAAACCAATATATTTTAAAAAAACCATGAAAACCAATTCATTCAATCAAAATTTTTCTTTAATTATTCAGATTTAATATATTTAAAGGGTATTTAAGTAATTTTATACATAATATATTCTTAATTAATGTTAAATCCCTATTTTTCTCCTCATAATCAAACTGATATGCAAAATTATTGGGAAAGATTCATTTCATCAATTTCTTCAGTTACAATTATGTTATCAATCCCTTCTTTGTTCTAGTGTGGTTTCAATTCGATTTTTAGCAGATTGCTAATCAAATTCAACAATCTTATATCGAAGAAGGTGGGTCTCTTTTAATGGTTTTCTATTGATTGATTGATGATACTCTATTTTTTAATCTACTTTTTTCACCATTTTAGAATGGACAAGTCCAATTCTTATGCAATGGTCAATGTATCTGGGATGGAAATTGAAGAGTTCGCTGAAGCAACCCCTTCAATAGGTATCGATCAGATTGATAATCCATCAACCGGTAATAATCTCGAATTAGACACATCGATAATACTTATCCCATCAAATATGAATTGTGGAGATGGACACATATATCTTACAGGTGTTAAAAATGAAGGTAATTATTGTCCCAATATGTTCGGTCATTTTTTTACAGTTAAACATATTGATTACGTAAATGTAAGCAACATGATGTTAACATAACAGATGCTATATATTTTAAGAATGTTTACATATATGTAAGCATACATAAATATAAATTTTCCTTAGTTGTGATTATGAATAAATCAAGTCTATTGAAATTTTAATAATATGCTGACTTATTATATTTTTTCTCAATATCATGGTTCTTTATCTAACAATGTTTATGAATCTCCAATGAAACACGATACTGGACTCCTAATGTTCCAGTTGAGTACAAGCTTATTGTAGGAACCAAATTTGATACCTGGCAAGATGTGATGAATATGTATGAAGCGTATGCTGAGAAGGCTGGTTTTTCTACTCGTTTAGGTGCAAAAAAAAGGATGGGGTGATTACTCACAGATACATGTTGTGTACCAAAGCTGGTAAGCCTATCGGTCAAGTTGTTGACATTTTGGACTCCACGTCAAAATCACCTCTTCGTCGGACTAATTTTAAAGTTTGTGAATCCAAGGATTGCGATTCAGGAATTATCAGTATTAAAATAAATCAATTTAATGATCGCGGAATTGTCACTAATTGACGTTTAATTGTTTTAATGATTAATGATGAACACAACCACAGAAACACAATAAATGTGAAGTCAATAATAATTCAAATGTATTTTATTAACTATAAGGTAATGATTACAAAAGAATAATAACTGATAACTATGAACAACGAATTCTGTGAATCGAATAATGTTTGATGTTGATGTGACGGCAGCTAGGGTTGTACAATGAACTCTTGACAGCCGTAATAATGATTGATTGTGTTCCCCGATATGTGAAACCTAGGACTCATATTTATAGATGATTTGAGTCGGCTTAGGAAACACCGGATCTCTCGGATTTGTTATTGATTGTGTTGACTTGTTTGACTTCTTGATAGATGCAATCACACAAGTATAATGTTCTTCTGCAGGTGTCTTGTCGTCCGCGGAACTTTTGTTCTTCCGTAGATGATTGGTCTTCCGTAGCAGAGTTGTTCTTCCGTAGGAAATCCTTCTTCCGTAGGAGTCTTCACTTCACGGTACTTGATCATCCGCAGGAACATGTACTTAGTCATTTTGTCTTGTAAGAAACATATCTACGGATTAACAAAATTGTTCATCCGTAGATGTTTCTTACACTTGGTCAATTCCAGGAATCCGTCCAAGTATATTGTTTTTCCCTGTCAAGTCACAAATCAACACACATATATATGGGGTTATCCTATAGATTCAAAGCACATATATATATATTTTGACTGTTACAAATATTAATTACAAGACTTGATTTTCAAGTACTAAGCCTATACAAAAATGATCTAGCCCTATACAATCTAGACCTAACAAAGTTACTAATTGTCGACCATGTATAAAACTAAGAGCTATATTAGGTACCTCAGCTTTTGAGTTGTATGAAATCGATGAGGTCTATAACCACGGATTAGTGAATTCAGACAATTTGTAATTGAAGAGTTGGTAGGACAATCTGAACCCCAAAATGTTGAAGTCAACGCTCTGCAAGGTATAAGAAATAAATGATGTAGTACAAAACGAAGACTAATTGGTCCAGGGGAGAAGACAAAAGTCAAGTGAAAAAGAAGCTACAGGTTATGCAATTTTAGTCATAAAGTGGTAAATGATCATGATTTCAGAATCTGTCCCGATAAGAAGAAATTGAAGGATAAGATGGACCTAGATGATCATTTGGAAGCCGTTTCTCTACTGGAAGATGAAACCTTCGATTCTGAAGATGAATCAAATCAAGATTATGGACATTCCGATGGATTTTAGTATCATCTTTAATTGGCATACACGTACCTTTCATATATTGGATTAAGATAGTTTGTTACAAGATTGTCTTTTAATTATGTTTATACTTGAATAATTTTTTGCGTCCATTTCTTAACGATGGATTATATTTCATTGCATTGGGTGTAACATTATAAAATAATTGTTGGTCCATCCTTATATATTTATGTAACCTAATAATTCTAAGAGTATCCGGATTCTACATCTTATACATAATAAAAACATATATGAAAGCAAACATCATCATATTGAAATTTGGTTTACTCCTACATATATGTAAACAGTCATCACCAATTGTCCTACATATATGCTAATGCTTACATATACGTAAGCAATTTATATGTAAACATTAATCATATGTAAACATATATGTAAGCAAACATCATCATACTG